>DWON01010589.1:0-10683 GCA_018251015.1 Phocides pigmalion okeechobee
GCAAACCACCTGATGTTAAGTAGTCGCAGTCCATAGACATCCACGTACAACCACAAACACGACCGAAATCCTATCTGCGCTCGCACGTAGATGCGAAGCTATTCCTGAGGACTAATTGGACGCCGCGCTAATAAATGTCGCTGGCAACTGCACCTCTCTAACCGAAATACAAAAATTACTATACGGCGAACTATGAGGGCGGCGGTGGTACCTCCGCAATCGAACTGTAGTTAGTAGTCCAAGTAGTAGCTTGGATATTTTATTCAACTGAATACTATCGGTTAAATTTGTCAATTACACAACATAATTAGACTGATTATCAGTTATTTCTTAATAATGACGGCATGTAAATTTCTAGTTCATAGGCACAGTATATGTAGGTTAAATTGTTCCACATGTAACCTTATTTTGTGCTATCTATATCATACATTTTTTCTAAAAATAAATTCCGACGAATGGTTACGATATTTCAATATGGTAATAGTTTACTACGGTATCTATTTTCATACGTATTTCATTTATTATTTATAGAAATCGTGAAGAGGTAAATAGTCTTGCATTAATAAGTATTTATGAGGAAATCTCGAGGAAATTTGTATGCTCATAATATATAATGCTATGTCCATTGTATTCTCTATAACTTCTCAAAGATGTATTACGTATCACCATCGCCTTCTCAGACTCTTGACGCTCAACGCGACCGATTTTATGTGTCTTGCGCCCAACGGACCCCAGCGACTTTTATGAGGTATAACGTCTAGTTCGGTTTAGTCAACTTGGTTTTTTATGTGAGAAGAGTAGCAAACGAACATGCAAAGCACCATATTAAGTAATCGCATCCCATAGACATCGTACAAACACAAAGACGACTGAAACCCTATCTGAGCTCGAACGTTGCTGCTCCTCTTCTCACAAAAGATGGTCGCCTCTTTTCAAAGTGTAGCCGGTAACTGCATTAGTTAACTATTTCTATCATTATCATTCTGAGTCAACTGTCAACAGTGGAATATTAATGGGTTGATGATAATGACGAATAGTTATAAAGGGTTGATTGTTATTAGTATAGTAGTATTGTTGATTAGTATCCTAACGTATATATATGTGTGTGGATTATAATGAAAGAGTAAGAAACGGGCATGCAGACCACCACGTCCAATCTCAAATAGAACAGAAGTTCTATTTAAAGATGGACGCGGATGCGTTCTTACTCTTGAGGACTAAGATATGTCGCCTTCAATAATGTATCCGGCAAACACACCTCCCCAATTGAAACACAATACATGAAGAACATGTTGCTTTACGACGGGTTATGAGGATGGCGGTTGTACCGCCCCGGGCGAGCTCTAATGGATCTACCACCTTTAAAATTATTTAAAATCAAATATAGACGATATTAAAAAAATATCTTTTAATATCGTCTGCATGTGGAAAGTTAGTTTCACGCACAGCGTATTCAATACCGCGTATTCTGTTTTTCAATAACCGGAAAAACTATCCGTTTGGTATTAAGCTACGTTGTCGAAGCTACAAAACGTGATTTAATTTTTGTTGTAAAATAGAACATGAAAAATGTTATTCCGTTAAAATTATACAAATAATAGTAGTAGTCTTAACAACATAGGTAATTAATAATTAACTAACTAAGATGCGGCATGGTACCAAGAACGTTGACTGTATTCTCGCGTTGAATAACAATTACAATTCTCTGAGTTAGTTAGAACCAGCCCTACTATCATAAAATCAATTTCGATAAAAAAATCCAATCGTTGATCTAACAATGATATAGACGCAAAAGGGCGCATACAGGTTTGACCACAAAAAAGATTCCAATTTTCAGTAATACTGAAATACATACTATAACTAGTTCGAGCGGATATGCCGATATACTATTATAAAATTTCAGCCGCAAATCAACGCGATAATGGACAATTTTCAAAATTATGCTAAGATATATTGTGTTTAATTTTGAAATTGAAGCAATCATGCTTTTCTGAATAATAAAATAAAATAATCGATGGTAGCTGATCGGTCTTGGTCACGGGAAGAATAAAGTCTCTACATACGACCTCATACAGAACTTCAGCACTGTTTGAGTATGTATATGAACTGCAACGACCACCTATCTCCAGTTGTCCGTATGCTTGTCTTCTACCGTAACAAAATAACAAAAAGTCCTATATTCTAGTAGTACACTCTTAACAATTCATACTAGCGAATCTGCTTTCCTTGAATACAGCAAAGATAGTCATCATTAATACTTCTAAACGAGGGCGTAGCAAGAGTAAAATATGCTTCACACATTTTTCAGAATATTAAGGGTTAAATTGTTTATTCTTCACCTTCGAATCAGGACGAATCAAATTATTACCGTATGAAAATATTATGACTGCTTTTCATAGTCATATTCCCATTAGTTGTCATCATAATCTTATTGCACAAGTATTAGTGCGAACTCTGACCCCAATCTACCTTTTTAAAGCATAGTATGGTGCAGTAGTCAAATACCAATAATTTTGGAAAGTTCACGAAAAACTTTTCAACTAATATAAAATCCGACGAGCCTTACCACAGCGCACGTTCTATAAATGTTTAAAAGCACTATATTTAGTAGGTACTCACCATTAACGTTATCATATGTGTAACGATAACGTTTTCAGTGTGGAAAGCTGAAACTCTTACCGCTGCAATACAACCAATCTGATTATTGATGATTATTGAAGGGAAATGACTCTTTAACAGGACTAATCAAAACCAGTAATACCAAGCCACATTACCGTAGAATTAGTTGCTTGTTTCCGATTACTGAAGCCGATTCTCTTGCCAGACCACATGGAATTCGATTACCTACCTCTGCGCCAAGTTTAAACTATTTAAAACTGCTAACTGCTGCTAGCCTCCGCTAGCGAGAAAAGGTATGCTTTACAGTATCCAGTGGGGATTTAAAACAAATGTGTGTTCTGAAATCCTTTTAGTTAGGAGTACAAACGTACTAGTATTCTTATGATATTGAAGCACCAACCGAACATAGGTCACCTCATATTACGTGGTCACTGTCACTCTAATACAAACAAGTGAAACTGATTCAATTTACATAAAAAAATCTTTTTTTAAAAATCATTATTTTAAGAAATAGCAACTATGATATGATAGTAGAGATATTCAACTTCAGAGAGAATTCCTGTTTTATAACTGATATATAATTTTAAAGTAATATCATCGTGGTATTTATGTATCCATTTTACTATGTAACAGGTACTCACGATTGATGATTTTTAATTGCCGATATTTGGAACTGACTGCATGGTCATGGTTAAATTTGGTAATTAAAAACCGTTAACCGTGAATATACGTTGTACAATAAAATAACAACTACTTCCCAAAATAGTTATGAGATCCCCGTATCGTCTCAGTTAAAATTTTCAGTTTTAACAAAAATGGCTGGCTGGCTGGGCTGCAATATCTATATCACATTGGGGTACTTTCGCGCTCGTTTTCCACCCTTACAACGTAAAAAACTGATCCCGTCATTTTATTCACAGTTCATCCGCTGGTGCAAGTGCCAAATCAACTAGTCGGAGCACCTACCGGGACGGATGTCACGTTACAGTGTCACGTGGAGGCATCACCAAAAGCAATCAACTACTGGACTAGAGAAAATGGTAAGAATTTGAATTACTTCCACTATAAGTCAAGCGTTCCTAATCCTTGGCTTTTATACATCATAAACGGTCGACAAAGTTAAGCAACGTCGGGTGCGGTCGGAAACTGGATGGATGTCTATACTGGCAAAATTTCATTTGCATATCTATACATCTCAGGAAGCTGTAGGTCTCAACAATAAAACAGCAATACGTTGATCAAAGTTCAATCAAACGACAAAGCTACAAATAAACAAATTCTTGATAACTTTTTTATGTGAAAAAAGACCTATCTGACGTCGTGATGATCACTGCCTCGCTTGTAAGTAAAACCGTCAGAAACCTTTTAAGGCAGCTAAGTAACATTCTAAGTAACCTAGTTTAACAGTAACATACTTTATGCCACATTTATATCAGAAGATAAAAAAGTACACGACTGCCACAGAGAGAAGCTATTTACAGATTTTTTAATATTAGAGTGTTCGTCCTACTCGGAAAACTGCTCACGTTCTATGTGAAACGTGGATTCTGTTTTTAAAACCGACAATCTAGTTTTTGATGCCACTGTCCCGTCCAGTACTCCAAACGTGATTTGATTCTTCACTAAAAGTTGATTATGTTACATCTTGTTTGTATCTTACTTATTCTTTATTAGAAGTACCGAGAGTATCGTAATGTTTTTGGATTATAATGCGAAAATTACATTTATTTTCTTATCCAATATCAATTAACTATAAATGATGATATAACACTTATTAACCTGACTTTTACGTTTGGATGAATTTGTACATACATATGTATATATTAAAAAGTGGTGACAATAAAATAATTTCGTCCCTGGTATAGCTAAGCATGATTTTTTAATTATAATTCCATTATTATCGCTGAGAATCTTACAATGTATAGAAAAGCTACTTTACTTCTTTCCACTATGCAACTTTTGCTCTCTATTTCGGAGCTAACCATTAGTACATAATTATTTATGACTATTTCACTTTTACTATAACTATCGCACTAATTTTCAATTTCGAATAAGTATTGTAAAGTATGAAAATATAATCGGCTTTAAAAAAATACATTTGTTAAAAATGCCTACAATAAATTTACAATCTTTGATTACGGACCACACAGAAGACTGGTGGACGTTTAACGAGCGACTCGTAAGTCATAAAGCTTATTAAGTCCCAGGCACGAAACTCAAAAACGGAATAAGCAACTAATTTCATTATTCATAAAGCACATTGAACGCGTTAAAGTAGTCATTAAACGGATCGTATTTCATATTTCTACTATCCTCTTTGACAGGGCACCGGCAACTAACCCGTAGCCTTGTAGCTATAAGCAAGGTTGCTTACATTCTAAGGCGTTTTTATGGTCGTTTAAAAGGGAGAAAACGCGTAAAATATGCGTCTATTCCATGTCCGTTTTTCATTCAATGGCGATTCTTTTGACTTTGATTATACGACGTCAATGCTTCGGCTTATTAACGACCTAATAATTACACCGTGATAAACAGGAATTTGATATATGAGTCAATGAAAGTAAATTATTTTATATAAATTAAAATAATTACAATAATTGCACTTAATACAATAAGTATAATATTTACATTATAATTTTGATAATAGAATCTTAAGCTTTGAAATTTACAATTATACTCTCTAAGGTATATATTACAAACCACACAGGTCCAAAAACTTTTCAAAAAGAAATGTTAGCTGTGTAACTCGAATACAAGTTAAAATCTTTGGATAATGTTCTAACTTTACAAAATGCTATTTCAAAGAATGCTTAGATAACTTTTGAGAGCCCTAAACAAAATAAGGGAGAAAGCGAGTGAAAAGTAATGAGTGAACTGTATAAAAACACTTGCTAACTAATACAAATAAGGCTCTTAACCAAACAAAACGTCGGGTGAGGGGTCGGCAGCTTCATTACTTCTCATTAAAATGACACCCTAAGGATGAAAGTTGTTTATTTAGTGCCAGGTGACAGATGGACAAAGGCACTCATTCCTCTGTGATGAAATGAACTGCAGGTGTCATGTTTATTCGGTACGAGGCGTTAAATGCTATTGGCGGGACTTCGAGACAAAGGCAAAAAGATTAAAAGACACGTGTTAAAGCAACTACAATGTTATTTTGTACTCACAGTTTAAAATAAAACATACTGAATAAATAATCTTCATCTTTTAACAAGCAACTAGGCAAAGTTATGTTCTTGAAAACGAGAATGGTAAAATGTGGAATAGTAGACTTCATATATTGTTTATTTATTACATTTCATAGCGTACAAAGATACTATTTGATGATTTTCCAGGAAAATATTTTGCAAATTAAGACTTCAATTTGAATAAAATGGGTGAGACATACAAGAAAATGAACATAAATGAATGGATAAAACCCATTTTTGTAATTGACTGTGTACACTAAAAATGTAAAAAAGGATTACAATGTCCAATATAAGCAAAGCTTATTAATGAGGCAGTTCAGACAGCGAATGGACAATTCTAAACTAATATAAGGCACATGGAAACATTTCAGTAGGGAACGATATTCAGGCGTTGAGCGTTGAAACAGCGGCGACACAACACAATGCTCGGTCACTAAAGTCGAGTTAGGAATGGATTTACGGTGTCCGCCTGCACCGCGACGTACTCAGTGCGCAAACAAGCAGCAACAAAACGAGCAAAAGTTTTTACGCAACGGAAACTTCAAATGCATACTTGTCACTTTTTTCATTTGTAAAGTACCGCTCTGCTACTATCTGCGCCGACAAAACGATGAAAAGTGTTGCACTATGGCTTTACGTTATACACTAATTTGCAGTTTAAATAAGTAGAATAAAGTGCATTGTATACTAAAAACTAAATGAGTAATGTTATTTTTAACACTTAGCATAACATAACATCATGTACGTGCTTTTAAAGATTTCCTTAAATTGTTCAAACTACAAAAATAGCATCACGACCGTGTACTGAAAAATATTTTATAACCGAATGTTTTTTCTGTCTTCTATCTCTTTATATTCCGCCTTCTTTAATCTCTTCACTCCCTAAAGGTCAGCTGAAAGAAAATTCACATAGTATTTTAACCGCCTTTTGAACTCAATTAGTCAATAAACAACATATACATATATATGAATAAAATAAATATCATCTTAGTAAGCATAGAATAATATTTGCTTCTAATTCCTAATAATAATTATACGACTCATTTTATAAATCTATATCGCATTCAATGTTTCCAACAACTTAGTGCCTGAATAGAAGTGTGTACTTGGCTCCTAAATTCCAGTTAGAAATGGATTTACGGCATCCGCTTCGACCGCAACATATGTGCGCGAACCGAACTCGCAGCCGCACGTACAAACGCATACCGACAAAACGAACTAAAGTTTTTTACATTGCGGTCTTAAAACTACTCACATGCCTCTAGTTTATTAAAGTTTAGTCGAATCATTATGTTGAAAATGTGTTTGTCGGATTTTATATTATGAATAGTTGTACAGGTATTCAGTTTAATATCCTTAATAACTGTAGTTGACCAACAGGTACTAAATTTAATGTGTTTCGGAAGGTTCATTAAACCGTTCCTTGTCACATATCATTGTGTTAGCTACTTCGGAAGCCTTATGGGTTGTTTACAGGTTCGCCACTAATCTGTGTGATCCTTCTCCTCTCCACAATTAAGTAACGTACTGGAGTATGCTCCAGGCTTACCCCAATTTTCGAGTAAGCAATAATGTAAGAAAAGAAGAATCACAACCAGATTAGATTACCTAATGAGAGAAAAATAAATACATAAAAAATATGTAGGAAAATTTGGAAGGAGATAACTGTCAAACATTTATTGATTTGTATTGTATTAATCTTTACTATATACCTTCGTACGAACAAACACGGACAAAAAAAACTAAAACGATTGAATTTATTAAAACTATACTTGTTGGTTTTATATTACGATCTATTAATTTTGAAACATTATTTTAAAGTAACTACAGCTTACTTTTTGTGTAATAGAATCCCACATATGCCTGCGGTTTATGTATATCGCGCATTAAAGCTACGAGTATATCGAACAACAAAACTAAGCTACGTCAAACGCTGTCATATAACATATAAGAACAAACACAAATATAATTAAAAAAGTCCTACTTATAAAAAATCCAAATAAATAATTTATCATCCAAAATATAATTAAAAGTTATTCTAAATCAACGTACGATCTCCGAGATAACTTTTGACAGGATTGAGGTTGCATGTGGATGTCCATGGCTGTCCACCTGACGTGACGTACGTCAGGTGGACTGTTGTTATTATATTTGGCATCACTTAAAAACTAGTCTTGGCTGAGAATAAAATCCACAACCTCCAGCTCAACGACACTAGACGAAGAAGCTAGTTGAATATTAAAAATAAGTTAATAGAAATAAAACTTTCGCAATGCGGTCGCTAAGCTCTGTATATCAGCAGTTTAATCGAAAGCTTAGATGGCTTTACATATTCAACGTTGCGCTTGTCGGGCTAGTTTTATGGGACAACTTCCAATTTCAACTCTATGGAATAACGGGTATCTGAATGGCTTGCTTTATTTATACAAAAAACCTATATTTTCCATAAAGCATCGCTTTTACGACAATTTTCCGCACTGTATTGTTTTTTTTTTTTGATATTTTTCGGAATATATAAAGAAAGGATCAGAAGTTACTACAATACCTTTACGCGAATCTCAAATATATATAAAAATCATACGACTTCAAAGAGAATCATCTCTGAATGTGTTAAAAGTATGTACGTATCTAATTTAGTTGAAGTTCCCGCTTTAATCAAATTAGTAAAAAACAATATTAGGATTCTCGGACTGTACATGCATCTCCTCGATGTTTTTCTTTGCTGTTAAAACAAGTAATGATTAATTTCTAATACGTTCATAACTTCAAAAAATCAGGCTTGCTAGGAATTCAAACATAGGACCTTCTATGTGCGACACCGAATTTTTACCACTAGGCCTTACGTTTAGTCATAAAAGTATACAGACAACGTGCATATATCGACAAATGGAATAACTGAGATAATAAAATTGAAATCTGCGGAGATACAACTGACGTAGTCGTATAGCATAACCGGGCAGATACATAGTGCAGGCAGAATTAGATGCTGTTACAAAGGCAACCGAGCTCGCCATTACGCGGCTACACGGAGCGACCGCGCAAAAAGCGGACCAAATTCTATTACCGCCCGATATGCAACAAAGACCGCTGGACCGCCCGCTTCAAATTGCTTTAGGCTACAGTCACGATATTTACTCTCGCATACCGCAATATTCGTCCAAATAAAATTCAATTTTACACTCACTTTTCAATAACTGAAACGTTCAAGGGAGCGACCCGTTTGCGTTTATGCGGCGTTGTCTGTAACACACGCCAACAAATATGGGTGACAAACAGGACGGCTCTTCTGCAAGCCATAAATTGCGGGCAGTACAAATTAAATTAGGTAATACACGGCCGTGACGAGAGGGGACATACGGGGTAGCCGCACCAGACATGGAATGGGTGTGTCCGGCTCGCAGCGACTGCGCTGCACGCAGCCTCCAACGAGTTTTTGCTGTTATTTTGATGGCCTAAATTCTAATTAAAATTCCTCTTCTATCGATTCGGTTATAACGGGATGAGTCAAATTTATGGCGTGCAAAATGATTTGTGTAGAATTTTGCTTTAGAGGTATCTACATTTTTCCTTGTACGTAAATATTTTCCTAATAATATTGTTTTTTGTAGTGTGGTAAGTCAACATTTACATTCCAAATATTATGCAAAAATCAACTTTTAAAACTTAAATTACTATTTACTGTATAATATATTTCAAACTTCAAGTCTAAATCTAAATATCTATCTTATTTCAAAGTACATCCTCTACAGAATTATTATTAAACATTAAATTACTACTAACACAGAATGAAGCATATTGGGAGAAGAGGCGGTATGGAAACTTTATAACACACATTGTTTCCTGTGAATGTGATTTACAAATAATAATTTAAATTAATGAAATAAGTTATGCTGGAACTATTGTCTCATGCTTTTCTTGTTTTACTTAAATCACTTATTAATATACTTCTTGCCCTGTTTGTTTAATAACCAATATAACTTTTTAAGAGATTTGATTATACCTGCGAATAAAACGTTGTGTTGGCTACCTTAAATAATATTTTTATTTATTTTGATATATACAGACAATTTATTCTTATATCTCGTATTGAATGTATTACTTTTTTCGGCAAACGTATTATTACAGATTATTTCACACTTTATACTCTCATATAAATACGTTTAAATGCGATTGTATCCAAAGCACAGTGAAATATATCGACAGATAATTAATAACTCACAAACAAACGGGGGCGTGGCGTTGCCAGCATCAAGGCGTCAGTTACATTCCGCCACTGATTTGTGGTCAAGAGGCGAGGTCGAATGCTGTTCCGCTTGTCTTTGGCTTGACCCTTGATTAATGAACTCTTAACTGTTGCGAATATCTTAGATGCACTACAGCTATTTGTAAAACGGATTACCAAACGTTCTGTCATTCAATCAATGGTGAATAGTTGTCGGTAAAGTCCTCTGAGTGCAAAGGTCGCTAAAACTGTTTGTAGTTGCAAAAATCTGTTAATTACATCTGTGCTCGTTTTGAATTATGTGATGGCTGTTGTAATGACGAAATCGGAGTATTGTCTACTCATATTGTCAAAGTCGTTATTTAATACGTAGAATCAAATTATAATAGGAGTGTTCAATAATAATAGTAATAATAACCTTTTTTATTTTTTATTTTTTTATTGTGAAAGAGTAAGAAACGAGCATGCAGGCCAGGCCACCTGATTTTAAGTGGTCACCGCAGCCCGTAGAAAACCACGTCTTATCTCAAACAGAACAGAAGTTCTATTTAAGGATGGACGCGGATGCGTTCCAACTCTTGAGGACTAAGATGGTCGCCTGCAATAATGTGTATCCGGCAACCACACCTCCCCAACCGAAACACAATACAT
>DWON01010590.1:0-10682 GCA_018251015.1 Phocides pigmalion okeechobee
CATGGATGTCTATGGGCTGCGACTATTTAACCTCAGGTGGTTTGCATGCTCGTTTGCTACTTTGTCAACGTATAAAATAAATATATTGGTATCTACATAAGTAAAAGCCTCTGGGTTTTGGCTCCTTACACGCAAAGTCCTGAATCGAATCCTTTACACCTCTAACTGTGCAATTTTTTGGTGTATTTATTAAATATAACTTACTTAAACTGTGACTAAAAACATCGTGAGGAAACCTAGCCGCCTGATATTTCTCCAAAAAAAAGTTTAAGGTGTTTAGTCGACTAATCTGAACTTATCCAATGTCACGGAGAATGGCCTAAACCTTCTCATCCCAGGATACACATGCCTTGAGGAAACCTGTATACTTGAGACTTCTCCATAAACACGTAAAGGCCTGTATTAGACCAATGCGCCAATGTGATGGTGAATGACCTAACTCTTCTCATTCTAGATGTCACGTACCCAACATTGAGACAGTAAAACATTCATAGTGATAAATATAGCATACACATAATTATATAGCATTTTACATTAAACATACTTTCTATTGCTTATTTCTATGCGCATATTTATTCCATTTTACATGAAACATAATCTCTTTTGCTTTTTCTGTTGAACATCAATCTGATAGCGATTATAATTACTGATCTATATTCATTCATTACGTTTTTTTTAACTTTGGGCAACATAATATGTATTATATTAAATGTTTAAGAACTATTACGTTAAAATATTGTCATAATTATGTGATTTGTAATACAACAACTTAAAACATAGCCGCCATTTTAGAGGATAAGTGGAAGGATGTAATAATTTAGTCATTTTAGGTGATTTCATCGAATTACTTTATAATTATGTCTCCTAATATTTTCTTTGTATAATTTAAGATCTAGATTTAAGATTACGACCGCAGATGTGTATGTAAATATTTTCTAACATGTATATACCTGAAGCTACGATCATATACCTTATTATTACCATGTAAAATAATTATAATAATATATTCATATTATCGTCATAACGTGTGATGTGTAGAATTATTAATAAGTAGACAACTTAGCTAAAACCTGAAGTATACTTATGTAATTGTTTAATAATGTCTCTTATGAAAAGTAACGAATTTGTGTATAACTTGTCGTTCGACAAATATGTCAATGTGTCACTGTGCTATATTTTTGTTTTGTTTTGTGTTTTAATTACGTTATATTTTAATATTGTAGATAAATATTACTGTTTCTAATCATCGATTACATTAGAAATGTTAAACTAATAAAGTTTATGATAATGTCAAGTTGTAATATGCGTTGGTTTTTTTTTTAATTAATTACTAAATATTCGGCCGAAAGAACAGAATCCAAAGCTACGAATCCAATAAAAAATCAACACTTAACAGCGAAAAACTAAATAAATATTGAACAAAAAACAAAATTTGAAAAGTATTAATTATTTTATGCATCTGTAGAAGAAGTGGTTTGTGATCTGTCAAGGCTTAACTTTAATTATTATTTATAAAACGAATCTAGTATAGAAATAATAGTTAAATTTTATTGTGTAAGTAAGAACAATGTTTTAAACCTATTCAACAAATATGATGATTTTTCATCATGATTAGGGATAGAAAGAAAATGTAAATCATGCTAAAAAAAATATGATGAACATGAAATAATAAAAGATTCGTGTAAATTTTAATATGTAACTAATAATAAATGTTTAAATTTTATTAAAAGTTTTTTATCAAGATTAGGATCAGAACGCAACTGTAATACATGCTAAGAGTAACATGAAGGACATGAAATAATAAAGAAATGCGATAAATTGTGACTTTATTTCAAACCGCAAATATTACCAATAATAAAATTGAAGACAGACATGCATATAGTTTATTAAAGTTTATTTTAATATATTAAAATGTAATGTAAAAATATACGACGTACACTGAGCTAAAGTAGTGAAGTGAATACATCAATTATTTTATTTATATTTTCTTGTTATTATGAAAGAGACGTGCGTGCAAGCCACCCGATGTTAAGTGGTCACTGCAGCCCATGGACAACCGCGTCCAATCTCAAATAGAACATAAATTCTATTTAAGGATGGACGCGGACGCGTTCCTACTCTTGAGGACTAAGATGCTCACCTCCAATAATATGTATCCGGCAACCACACTTCCCCAACCGAAACACGATACATGAAGAACATGTTGCTTTGCGACGGGTTATGAGGGTGGCGGTGGTGCTGCCCCGGGCGAGCTCTAATGGCTCTACCACCTTTAAAATTAAACATAAAACTGAAATTTTATTTAATATTTTATTTATTTATTTTTATTTAAATCTGTAATTATTAATTATACGAGTAATAATGTTTATCTTTCTAGACTTACAAGTATGTAAGATTTTTAATTTTATTATGCATCAAAACATACCTTCATATAAAGAAACAAAATAACCGGATGAAACAAAGATATATCAAATATTTTATCGTAAAATCCTAAATAATCAGTTGACGTTTCTAGCAACCAATTTTACATTTAAACTGAGGAAACATGTAGGATACAGATTGTTAAGATATATCTGGAATTTGCGCATATACGTAGAAACATTTATTCATCTACATTTTCATTTTTTCTATAGAAATGCATCGAAAATTAATGGAATGTTTAAATAATAGTATTCCTCTATTTTAATAGAAATATGTTTGTTTTTTTTAGAAAAACTAACGCTATACCATTTTCCCTTTCAAAGTATAAATTATAAACTTAAAAACAGCTACACAGTATAATTACGATCACACATTTTTTGTGAACGCAAGTTAATACCACATGAGTAATATTTTTCTGAATAACAAAAGGTGGGAGAATTATAGTTCGACCGGAGTGGTACCACCGTGGATTTCTGTCGTGTTTGTGGTTGTACGTAGATGTCTACGGGCTGCGATTGCTTAACATCAGGTGGTTTGCATACTCGTGTTACTCTTCTCACATAAAAAAACTTACGTGATCAACGTCGCAAGCAAACCTAGTTACTAATATTGGATATCCCATCTCTGCGCAGATATTTTAGTTCAGTGTACGGATGCGGACGCGAGGGAAATATGATGCCATAACCCGAGATAACCAATAACACGACACTGTCTCACATTCGTTATCGACATATTGGTTAGTCACGGGATAAATTCTAAACTCAAATACATATTTTGCCAAAATATAAATAAACGATTTTAAACTAATGTAACCGCGGAATTCACACATTATGTTATATAACGGGTAGTCACGATTAACGCTTTTTAATTGCCATTTCAAACCAGTTGCATGGCTCGTGATCACGGCGAAACTGCGGTGGCAGGGGAAACTGTTGACAGGTGCTAGTGATCGATTAATTTATCTACCTTACGTCTAGTTCGTTTTTTCGTTTTTGCGTTCCATATCACGACACATAACACTAATTGTATTTTTATGCATTGAACTTTGCACTATTCGTGATTCAAACAAAGATTTACATACATTTGCCAAAACATGTTAATTTAGTGTCTTTATATCGTCCATTTGTGATGACAGCGTGACCATTCGAGATAAAATAATATTAATAATCATAATTTGTTTCAGACAATTCCATGATAACTACAATCTTAAAACTAACCATAAATAAAGCCTAACCTAAACAGGTCAGGCTTAGACCGATTTTGATGTAATTTTCCGTGTTCATGTGGACTCTACATGATTAAATTTAAAATTGGAATTGAATTCGAATCGTGTGCAAAGTTGATATTTGTAAACTTGAGTCCAGAGGAAACATACAGTACAGTCAGTACAGTCAGTACAGTCTGCAAAAAATTGTGTTTTTTTTTCTGATCAGGACATCGTCTGCTTGGCCCATTAGTACTATTTATGTATCTTTTTTTGAAACCTGTCTAATTATAAATATTAGTGTTGTGTTTTTATAGAATTAAAATTGTGTCATTTTTAATGTTTTTATATCGTCAAGGTGTATTGTGGCTTGAGTTAGACTGGTCTAGTAGTTTGTACTGCTATGCTGGTTGTGGATTCGATTCCCATCCAGGACATTCGTATTATGGGCACAAGTGTATGCCCTGAGTGATAACTTATGTATTTAAATATGTTTTTGGAAATATATATGTATATTTATCAGTTGTCTGTTCATCATATGGCTCTGTCTAGATTGGGATTAAATGACTATGTATGATTAAACCAAGATATTATTATTATTATTTATCGTTTCAAACCTACAATATCGATATCGATAATCAAACATTTTTATTCATTTAATTTATTACAACTATTCTCATTTCCAAATACCGATATCGGTAAATACATTTTTTATTCATTTAATTTATCGCAACATTTTTCATTTAAAAGGTAAAAATCGATATCGATAAACACAATATTTTTTCATTTCATTTATTACATCATTTTTTGTTTGTCGATAAACATTATTTTGAATCTTTTGACAACACTTTTTGAACGGTGTAAACGGTTATGCAAATTTAATTAAGCTAAGCTAATAATTAATTAACTGTAGATTCTTATGTATATTGATATAAAATAGTAATGAATAAATTAAAGAATGGGAATTTTAACAAAATTACTGTAATTATAAATAATATGTATTCAAAAATGTAGACAATATTTGTGTAAGAACTTCGGGTTAACCCGATGTATTGTTAGAACGTGTTTCCGATAATCTAATTATGTATAATAAATGTAATGACTGTTTGTTTGAACCGTCTCTTTAGTAGCTGTTAGAATAGTCGTGTCGTTACGTAGACAAAGTAATCGAATAGACTCCTTAGTTAAATGATTAATTTAACGCATTTAAGTACATTTTTATAACGCGCAAGTAACAAGCGAGCATTTAGGTACCTTTTACGAGTGTTGAAGTAACAAGTAACAAGTCAATTGAGTAAAAAGTGGTATTTATATCTATTACAGATATCCATTAACGTCCTTATAATCTGCCGTAAAGCAACTCTTGTGCTTCGGTTAGATAGTTGCGGTTGCCGGCTACACTTACAAGTGAGGCTACCATCTCAGTCCTCAGGAGTGCATCTGTGCACGACGTCATGCAGCGACTAAGACCGAGATCAAGCGAACATCTGAATCATAAATTTAGATCTCTGTTAAATGTATAAAGTGTTTCACAAATGTTATAAGCTAATCTTGTGGATTACAATCGTTAAGCTTCCTAGCTTATTATAAACTATAATAATATATATTCATAATGAATAAATATGTAAGCCAGACTTATTTGTATTATATATATAAAATACGTATTAATACAAATATGTTGGCGCTAGCATTATGTTCGCGTTTCAACCAATCAGCGTGCAGTATTTTAGTTTCATGACGTGACAAATGAAATTGAACATTAATTTAACAATTCGCAGTCTATTCGATTGTTTCGTCCACGTTACGTATTGAAGAATACATTTTATACGGTGATGTTTCATGCTCTACGTTGGTTTGCTCAATCGTACTGAGTTTCTTTTGACGAAGTCTGTTAAATAAATTAATGAGAATTACTAATTGTTGTTTCTTACATTCCTATTCCTGTTTCCTTGAAACCCTGTCTTTTTACAATACAAATACACTTAAATTAATATCATCGGAATATATATATTTTACTCACAAATGATTTTAATGTTAGCTAACGCAACTAAATCCTACTTAACAATATTTTTAAATCTAATTACATAATAATAATGATAATTAAGAAAAAAATTGCTATTGACACAAAATATAATTTGAAATAATCGTTAAGTAATAAGTCATAAAGGTGGTAGAGTCGTTAAAGCTGGCCCGGGGCGGCACCAACGCCACTCTCTCAAGCCGCCGTAAAGCAACATGTTCTTCATGTATTGTGTTTCGGTTGGGGAGGTGTGGTTGCCGGATATTATTGGAACCGATCATCTTAGTCCTCAAGAGTAGGAACGCATCCGCGTCCACCCTTAAATAGAACTTCTGTTCTATTTGAGATTGGACGTGATTGTCCATGGGCTGCAGTGACCGCTTAACATCAGGTAACCTGCATACCGGTTTCTTACTCTCTCATTATAAAAAAAAAGTAACTAGGCCACTATGATTATCCCAGATGCCTTACGGAAGCCCGTGATTAGTATCTGTATGTTATCATTCATCGGGTATACTATCGACTTTGCCTAATTCATTAATTTGCCTAATTAATTAATAATGATCAGATTCCGTTATCAGTTTTCCCACGGTACTTTTATACTTCCCCACCGGTGTAAGTCACCAGATTGGGGTCAGACTGCCGTCCGATCAGTGATAGGCCCGAGATGCCACTGCGTAGTATTCCACGCGTGCCAGTCATAGAGAAAAATGTTGATCGGACCCGCTAAATGTCACGGCGGGCCGTTACTTGCCGGAGTCACGGTAATTGTTCAATCAGGGCCCCACAGGCTCCCGAATTTAAGGGCTGAGCAGGGATAAGATGTGGTTTTAGTCAGTAAAAGTGTAATATACCCTTTCGTCTCAGCCCTGAATGGAAGTGACCATTTAATAATTTCCACATCCATAACAAAAAAGGTCATTACCTGTGTGCAAGCCAGCTACCAAAAACTAGTTGTGCCACACAATTTACCCACATTTTAAGCTGCCAAAGAGCGACCTTTCTAACTAACAATTTTGTTTGCGCACTAATTTGCATTCCCATTGGAAACTAGTTTGATCGTGCATTGATAGTGTTGACCCGCGCCCGATGTTCGCTGATAAATCTATGTGCTATAACGAGGACAACGAGCGTATGTACCGACATATTGCTCTCTAATATATTCCAGATCACTTGTGTAATCAATTGATGGTATTTACTGTGCAGAACATTACATGGTTTAAGTATTTTATGTTGAAAAATACCGTAAAAAGCGTTTTTAACGGGTAGATCCTTAGTTCATTGAACAAGTGATATAAATTTTATAAAGGGCAGTTATCTGAAATATATTTAATATAGCTTGATATTAGAAAGAAAGTGAAAAACAAAATGTTTCTTCCATTGGTGGCACAATAAAGCAAATAAATACATATTAAGCTAAAGTCTTAAATAGTATGTTATTAATATGTAGATAAGGGGAAATTAATACTAATAGCGGAAAGAAAAGTAAAATAAATAAATAATAAACACATCCATGGCATTTGAACGTTGGCTACACTCATAGTTTCGTATTAATATTCTTTTTGTGGTGTGTATCATGAAGACATATATAGTTAAATACACAAACACCCAGACCCAGATGAGAAATCTAAATGGATCATTCAGATGTTTAGTTGGAAATCAGACCCAAAACCCTCTGTGGGTCAGACCGGTACGATTACCTTTGCGCCACGCGAATCTTCAAGGTAACTAGCGACATCTAGTAGCGTGTATCGACATTCCAGAAATAATGAACTCCCATCAAAAGATGTAAGAGATATTTCTTACGAAAACTGAAGAAACACAAGATCAGTAATAACATAGTATAAAACAAAGTCATTTCCTCCTGTACGCTTGTGTCTTTTTAAGTACACAACGCATTGTAATGCGGATTTGTCGTAAATACAACCGTACGAAGCCGGGACAGGTCACTAGTTATAAAATAAAAATGTGGATCACGGATCATAGATCAAGAAGCCACTCGCCACTACTCATAAAAAAACCCAGAAAGACGCCTGATCGATGGTCAATTTGTAAGGCTTCTTGCAACTGCTTTCTGTTAATGATACCTATTGGAGATTAGCTCAAATGTAGTTTTATACTTTAGTACAAGTACGTTTCATCCTCAGTCCAAAAAGTAAAAGCAATTATAGTCTAGTGGTAAAATTCTCATGTGTGCAGTCCAAAGTTCCATTCCCGGAGATAACACATGATTTTCCGAGATTTTGTACCTATTAGAAATTAATGATTACTTGCGTTCATGTTGTATCAATCAGAACTGAAGAAATCAAACAGAAAAATTATATTATATGTAAAAAGTTTCGGTTTGAAAGGTCCGGTTGCCGGCTTCACTTTGAAGTGAAGCGACCTCAAGAGTCCACTCCTTAGTCCTCAGGAGTAGCAACGTATCTAAGTTCGAGCTCAGGCAGGATTTCGGTCGTGTTTGTGGTTGTACGTGGACGTCCATGGGCTGCGATTACTTAGCATCAGGTGGTTTGTATGCTCGTATGCTACTCTTCTCACATAAAAATACTGGTCTTCAACATGTGAAGTCCAGGGTTCTAATCCTTAGCGTGTTGTGTTGCACGTTTATATGAAATCGACCAAACTGGACTTGGTCAGCGTGGTCTATTGTGACCTAATCCATCTCAATCCTAAAGGAGACCAGTACCCACCAGCAAACCAGTAAAAAATTGAAGGTGTATAAGAAAATTGTAAGAGACTTGAATTCCCATCAGTAGTAACATAAGGTTTAATTTCTTGAAGATATTTGATTTCTGGGTACTAGAAGATTTAAAAATAAAAATGTGAACCGTAGTTCAAAGAGCCACTCGGAGTTACCTACAACGCCGAGCTGAGAAAACATAAGATGTGTAATCGACGTTCAATTTATAAGGTTTCCTGGCACTGGAATTCGCTAATGATTCAGATTACCAGATACTAGCTTAGAAACGAAGACCAATATTTAGAAAAATGTCCTATAAAATTTCCAATGATTTTAAAGTAATATCATTACGGAATTAATACATTTTACTATGTAACGGGTACTCAATAACTTAACAACTTAACAGCAATTAATTTCCGATACTTCGAACCAGTTACATGGCTCCTGAGCACGACAAAACCCGACGTCATATTCGTCTTAACCGTGACCACGAACCATGGAACTAACTTGAAATATCGACAATTAAGAAAACCAATAACCTTAAATAATTAACTAATATTCATGTGTACTTAATACATGAAGAGAAAAATGTATATTTTAAGCATAAATTGCGCTTGAAGGAGTATGAGATTGGACATTGTTAAATTTTATATGAAAGAGGTGCAGACAGCTAATATTAATATGT
Organism: Phocides pigmalion okeechobee; assembly: GCA_018251015.1. Lineage (NCBI taxonomy): Eukaryota > Metazoa > Arthropoda > Insecta > Lepidoptera > Hesperiidae > Phocides > Phocides pigmalion. The sequence goes on from DWON01010590.1 coordinate 9,014, forward strand.
TATACTTATTTTTAACACATTAAATTGAATAACATAAAACATTCTTCGTTTACGTTTATAATGTCAATGAAACACGCTTAAAATCCCAATCGCATAAATACTCAAAAGCTCCTTTAGCGCTAGAAATAGTCGTTAAAATTTTTAAAAAGTCAATTTGACTGGAAGAGTTCCAGTTTTATAATGTTTTATTTTTACACGCTTTTATTAGCGTGGGTTGGATCTATTTATGTATTTGAGCTTAATTTTCACCAATTTCCAGGAGTCTGAGTAATTTGAAACTTTGCGCACATATCAAGGACCGATGACAATGCAATAATATGAAAAAAAAGGTAATAAATAATTTTTTTCCAATAATCGGTAGAGTCACAGAAATTTGCCGTATTGTTATTGTTTTTTTTACATATAATAAATTACATTAACGTACTTTATTGAATAGTAATTGTATTTTTAAACTCAAAAAATATATAAATTTCAGTTGAATTTCAACTACTAGACGACTACTAGCTTAATTTAGGCATACCAACATTACGGAGATAATATTGTTCGATTGGCAACAATGACAGAATATAGACATTGAATAATCGTTGAAAATGGTTAGCGAATTCTAGTTTACACTAAAACACATCTATTTCGTGCCATAAAATATTGCAGAGCCACGTTTTGGAACGTGTCGCACATTGAGCAAAGAAAAGATATATTTCTAGAAACAAAAGTATTATTGTACAGCGAATGTACAGAAAACTAATTTTATTTTCAAAAAGTGCGAAATCTCATGTGATTAAACTTTAGGAGAAAATGATGAAAAATATTCTGAACCACATTCCCAAAAAATTGTATACTTTAGTAAAATAGCAAGCGAATTAACGTTTTTTTTAAATGTGCACAAATTTTTTCCGCCGGTTTTTTTCTCGCGGTCAACCTTAGCCAACAGGGCGCTCAATGCCGACGTACTGATTTTACACTGTGCCCTTGACGTTCATTAAGTGTATGTAAAGAAAAACCTTACGATGAAATAAAATATTTGAATTTGAATTTAATTAGTAACATACTTCGAGTACGAACAATAATGGTCTAGTGGTAAAATTCCCCTCACACGTGGGGCCCGAGGCTCAAGACCCCAGCACATTCTTAAATTTTCAAAGATTAGAAGTTACATATCGATTGTTGTATCAGTGACAGAATATCGTAAACCTGCTTACCGGAGAAATGTCAATAACGTTTAATAATAAGTACAAAATTAGTGTTATAAGCGTGATGGACTATGCCTCACACCCCTTCTAATTATGAGTGAAGACCCATACCCTAGCAGTGGGGCTGTAATGAGTCAATAATGACAAAAGTATCAGTAAATTTACAAGGTGGGACAACTATAGTTGTACTCATAATCCGCCGTAAAGCATTTACTTGTGTTTCGGTTGGAAAAGTGCAGTTGCCGGCTACACTTTAAAGCGAGCCGACCATCTTAGTCCTCAGGAGTAACAACGTAAAAACGTTCGAGCTTAGATAGAATTTCAGTCGTGTTCGTGCTTATACGTGAATATGTATGGGATGCGACTATTTAACATCAGATGGTTTGCGTGCTCGTTTGTGCGCACACACACGCACGCACGCACGCACGCACGCACGCACGCACGCACGCACGCACGCACGCACGCACGCACGCACGCAC
>DWON01010591.1:0-10681 GCA_018251015.1 Phocides pigmalion okeechobee
AAGTATGTACAACACAAGTTGTGTACAAGCCGCAAGCGCGTTGCGCCGCGCATTACACACCAGTGTTGTACGCCGCAAGGAAAGTGTTAATTAATGTATGGCTATTAGTAATTTATATTACTTGCAAATATAAAACGTTAAAATGTACTTTATAATATTTATATGAACTTCTATAATGAACTTTATAATATTTATATTATAGATTCTTATCGTATTAAGTATTGATTTTACTTAATCCGCAATCTGTAACACAAGTAAAGCATTAAGTTTCATTTTCAATAGATTTTTTAGCTCTTCAAAAAATTGGTTTTAGAATTAGTTTCATTTGATATTGCATAAATGTACAATCTTGTTTGTTTAAGATCGTAAATCTCTGAAAGTCTACTACCAATTTGTACAACTTTGTATGCTTACACGCGTGTTTTCACCTATTACTACTATTTATAACCTTTCAATCAACTTATATGGGCCACAACGCGTGGCGTGGTACAGCCAATTAATCCATACAATATACACGATATATTTCTAACTTGTAAAAATATAATCGTTTTACAAAATTATAAATACGAGTGTTTGTGATTGCATGTATGTTTTGTTTTCACGTCAAACCGGCTGAACCGATTTTGATGAATCTTAACATAAAAATAGATTAGACCTTGTAGACGGATACAAGCTTTCGTTGCGAATATAAAACTTGAAGGGGTTAAAATTTGAAAGAGGATTTAGTTTACAACGGCGAAATTATTACTTTTTGAGTCAGATATATTAATTTATATTTTTTTGAATATAATTTTTATGTCAATCAACAAATCTGTTTTTTAATAACATAAATATGTAATAGTCAGTTTGTAACCATTGTTTATATATTTCACTCTTTGATATTGCGAAAATGGGTACAATTTTTTTTTGGTAAGTAGGTAAAAGAAGCTAATGGAGTAAAATGAATTTTTATATTACATACTTTTATGCGGGCGAAGCCGCAGACAGATACTTGCAATAGATATATTATCTACAAACGACACGCTTCTGGAATGACAAGGGTACAGAGACTAATTGTAGAGACCAATTCTCGTCCCCTTATTTCGTAGCTAGGGCGCTAATCCCGAAAAACATTGTCTCTACATGTAAGTACAAATAGGTATGCACTCTATTCATCACGGTTGTATCTTAATGCTTATCTCGCGTGGCGTGTTTAACCCTATATTGCGAGTGGTCTCATTTAGAAAATTGCCTTTTTAATTTTCCGTCACACTGGGCTCAGGACCGACAATGGCGGGCATGTTCCCTGCTCCAGTTCCCTTGTTGCTCCCTTCTAGGGCATGCAAGCTGTTGTTACTTTGTGTTTTGTATTCGTGTTTAGTAAACGTATCGGAATAGAATGTTATCTTCTATTCTTGATAAATAATATAACTGTAACTGATCGCTGTCTGTACATGACAAATATATTAAAAATTCATAATGGGGTGCCTGTATTTACGCAAGAGAATCCAGAAGAATGTTTTTTTTTTCAGAAACGGCAGAAATCTCAGAAACGGCTTATCCGATTTGATTGCAATTTTCAGGATTATATTGTGATGGATTTCACTTAATGTTTAGTGTTTTTTCATTTAAATCGGATAACAAATAAAGAAGTTACGTCAATTTATGTAGAGACTCGTTCCTAATATGAATAATTGCACGGATTTTTAGAATAACAATGATCTTTTCTATTTGGCAGCATAGCTTCAGTATTAGATTAACAAGACTTGCTTACGTAAAAATGAGTATTATGAAATTTCATACATTGTCTATTTTACCGACTTAGGAAATTCCATTCTTAGTTCTCAATAACACTATAAAAATATCTGTAAACCGTCAGGATTCTAGGTTTAGCGGTTTCCGTTGTGCTTTAATCTCTGGGTCAGTCAATCACTTTCCTTATTTACGTCACGTTTACGTAATCTATAGAGATTGCTCGATATATTTTTTCATCTCGTTCCATTATGATTATATATGTAGATAGATTAAGTTGCGTTTTATCAAGATGAAGCACTTTTTGGAAGGCGTGTATAGACATATTATATAAAAATAGCATAACTTGCACATGGTTTTGATTAAAAAGAAGAAAATAAATATCTTCAGTAAATCATCCAACATTTGCGATTGCATTGTGCGGCTGCGAACAATTGCATTTTCAAAACTTCACGAGCGGCCCGGACGTTGAACTAATAACGCCATATTTCATGTTGTCGAATCAAGACCAATACAATTTTCTCTGCCGAAGACGTTTTTCCACTTCTAGTAAATCATGTAGTGGAAATAACCCGACTAATGCTGAGGGGACCTGGGTTTTTTGTAAGAGCTCTGTGGCATTAAAATAATACGCAGATTATATCGTATTTTTTGATAAGATACTATTATATTCCTCACCATTTTATATAAATATCATATCATCAATAAATATCAACAAAAAACGTGAAATACTGTTTTTTGTTCATTTTAGGTAGTTTAAAGCAGTCTCATTTCAAATGTAATAAGACATTATTTTCAGTCCAAGTTGGAGAAGTTTTAAACTGGTATGAACATCAAAATGCTATGTCACTTCTAGCACATAGATTGAGTACTAAAAATAATACGTCTACGTGATTCCTCGTATATAAAAAATATTCTCATTCTGAGGAGCGAGACATGCCCAGTAAATGAACAGTAATGTACTAATGATATGATTCTCAATTTTCATTAAAATGTTTTTAATAATTAGTATGAAATTAACATGCATTTTAAGCAGTTTAAAAATTGCCACATTGCAAATGCGTATTTTTTTTTCAATAAATTTTGGAAACATCATATAAATTCGCCATTCCTCACATCTCGTGATGTCACATCTAGTAACCTTGATTTAATACTAGAAACAGTACTTCTATTTGATTCTTATATTTCGAAATCCTTAAGAATTATTCATTAAAAGTTAAGAAATAGATTTGCTTGTCTTTTATTAAGCACTTTAATCAATTTTTACTTTTAAATGCGTTAATAAATATCTGTAAGTCCTTGTCAATACAAGGACTTACAGATATTTATTAACCAATTGTTAAAAATGAAACACTCGCCATTACGCACATCTCATGTCGCTTCTAGTAACTTATTTGCGTAGTGTAAGTAATACGTCTAATATCGAAGGGTGGTCGGCGCTTGTCACCGTTCATACTGTATTCAATGCCGGGTGACAGTTGCTCCCGTCTCTTAGCGAAATTGCTTTTGTATGACGTCACGATACGCTATGATACGATGACGTACTGACGCTTTTCCCGTGATTCAATTGTGCTCGTCATGGATCGTATCGTCGTTTTATTGGATCGTATGTTGTTTTTGGGAACGCTGCGTCGTGTTGACGGGACGGATTACTCGCTTCTTGTTGACGTTTGATTGGTGTTCGGTTGTAGTTTGGGACTAGAATTGTAGTTTTAACACTTTCCTTGCCGGGCACACAATTGCTGTAACAACTTGGCGTGGCACTTGCGGTTTGTACACACCTGTGTACATATAAACCTGTATGGATTACGGGCGTACAGAAGTGCTGTATTTTTGACGGCACTACAAGACTGTGGGCAGAAATAACCTGAATAAAACTAGTTCTATTTGAGGTGACGGCGATAATATCTGAGGTTTTTTATTTAAGAGGGTAAACGAGCCTGCAGGCCACCTGATGTTATGTAGTCACAGCCCGTGGACATGCGTATACAACCTCAAACAGGACTAAGATCCAATTTGAGCTCGAACGTAGATATATCGTTATTTCTAAGGACTAAGATGGCCGTCATACTTGTGAGTGTAGCCGGAACTATTTTTTTTTGTAAATGTTTGCTATATATAAGCTAGTACGTAATCAAAATAACCACTCCAAATACATAGACAATATTTTAAAATATTAGTAGATTTTCTCTCACCTTGATTATAACAAACAGAATATTATCAGAAAATGTCTGTCACGTAGAAGCTGGTTGTACTAGATACAACCGTATACCGTATACCGTGGATATTGGGTCAGCTCTAAGTAGCTGCGAGTAGCGTTAAGTAGCGCAGAGTAGCGACGAGTAGCTGAATAGTGTTAGGCTTCGCACGCATACTTCACATCGCGTCGAGACTCTTCGAAAATAGAACACACGTTCCAATTCCCTTTGATTTAAAAACGTATGGTTTCCGTCTCATCAATAAGTCAAGTGGATATACAATGAGTTCATCAATCAGTATGTGAGACTTAGGACCGTTGACGAACTAACGAAATAGACTCCCACAACATACTTCAAAAGGTGCTTTAAAAGAACTATAATAGTTAGAAATATTATAGTTCTTTTGTAGTTAAATAAAAGTTTTGTAAAAGTACCTGGTACCCTGCTAGAACGGGATATACGCTACCGCTGCCTTCATTATATACTGTGAGCAGTTCTTGTGTTTCTTTTGTATACAATATATTTATAGATGTGGTTGCTGGTAGATTTACAAAAGAGGGCACTATTTTGAAAAGGTATGGTTGATGGGTATGGTGCTATACGTATCGCTCGATCTCACACAGGATTTAAATCCTAATGATACAAAAATCGTATAACTTTGGCGTTTATCATTTTGATACTATTTTCCATAAAAATATATGTCGGAGAGGTGTGAAGTAAGCATTTCTGACGTCACAATTATTGACTTGACGACTCATGTTCAGATATTCCAAAGAAAACTTCAAGAATATTTGATTATCTGCGTGTATTACTCGGGCAGCGTAACGTTGTCGTAGAGAGATCCGAACTATGCGACGGCTTGAGCGAGAATGCTTGAGAACTACCTGCGGGCGCTCGGATTTTTATAACAAAATTGGGTGGCGGTACATAACACCTTTTTATGATCGGTAAAGCATTTTTAACATTTCTAGAATTGGCTAAATGCGTCTATTTAACAATCAAACAATTTTCAATCATTAAACTAATTAAAACAACATTTCCGGCAACGCGTTTTCTTAAATATGCGGTTTCGCGTCGACATATAATTTATGGTATGACATCAGTCAAATAAGTCTTACAAATACAATTGCATTACAATCACCATGCAGTACGATCCCATCAGAATGGAAATTGCAGTCTTCTCTGCATGCGACAGAGCGTTCACAGAAATTTCAGTTAAAAAAATATTATTTACTAAAAGTCTATTTGGTTCAGTCGTAGCTCTATGAGGGCAGTTTCTATTGCATATATTAGTATATAAAATATATAACTATATATAACATATAAATATATCTCTAAAACTGTTATCACAATCAGACGAGATCACCAGCTTTAATATAGTATGTATAAAACTTTAATGTATAAAACAGATAAACAAGTACTGTTTCGTAGTATGACATCATCTTTCTTTTTACTCCGAATGAAAGCAATTTAATTTCTTATCAAGTTTATAAAAACAAATCTTTATCAGTTTTAAGGCATAAAACAGTGTGGCCCGGGTGTTATCATTAGGTGGTGCCCGTTAATCACCGTCAGAGGCTTTCAGGGAAATGTGAGGCTTATGTTTGTCCAGCACTAGGAAATTTATTATGTACAAGCTTTTACGCGCAGCTTTCGTCACGCAGAAGCCGATATCAATCCTTCTAATAAATCTGCATGAAAGACTTTCAACACATATTTTACCCCTATAGTGGTGAAATTACCAAAATTTCTTTTTTACTTCTCACTTATGCTATATAAGTAACTTATCTGCAAAATTTCAGGATTCTTAGTTCCGCGGTTTCGACTGTGCATTGGTCTCTTGTATATATAGATATTTAGGTTTTAATCTTTCCTGTCCTAAATACTAGCTGTATACTGTCATATGTTCCCGTATTTTAGTTTGGTTAAGTGCAAATTCAAATTAAAACATTTTATATCATTATAAGGTACATACATACACTTAATGTATGCCAATTATACAATGTAAAATTAGTGTAAAATTTTAATTTAAATTTTTGTATAGTGTATTTATACCGTTTTGATTTTATTATGTACTAAATAATTTAGCTGGCATAGGATCATGGATATTATATATCATATAATATATTTAATAAACACTGTCAAGGGTATATAACTGAGGATACACAGACATGACAGACAAAGGCTGATGCGATTAAGCCTACCTTCGCCAAATTAATTCAGTTCAGTAACAATTAAGGTGAACAATGGATCTGTGTGCGCTAGTCTTAATTACGAATACCATGAGTTTGGATGTTTGTAGGATACACGTGTAAAATATCTTAAGAACATTAGACAACAGATATACATCATACCGATAAATAAATAACGCTTTTATCGCCTGGGTACCTATGCCATGCCTATGCCATGATTACATACGAAGACAAGTACACAAAGATTAGTACACAATCACCCGAAATTAGAATGGAATTTTAAATTTAGCTTTATTTATATCTATTTATTTCCATTTATTCTATTACACTTTATGGATTGAAGGCTACTTCAACCTCACCTATCCAGTCGAAATATAAGAATAACTTAACGGCGGATTAGGTGTGCGGTGGTACCTCCTTGCTAAAATTTATATCCAAAATTTGGTCTAATGACTTCAGAAAAAGCATGAGGCTCTCAATTGAAAGCATATTTTTATCAACGCTTAACGTATGATTGTTTCACGACAGTATGAAACAGTTTAAAATGAAAAAATCTGAAACAAGTATTAATATATTTTTTAATATCTATACGAAAATTTCCGGAGTTTCATTTTAATGTTTGTAACCCTACTCCCACCGGAACCCCTGCAAAGATCTCCCCGCACTCGAGCAACTGCTCCTAATCCCGTATTAAACCCTCCGCCATTATTAATCTGTGGAGAACAGCTCTGCAACTGGGATCTGTGTTTATTATTTATACGGCCATTCTTTTCGATTTGACACGTGGTTCTGGCATTTAACAATTTGTTTGTTGCCACCGTCCCTATTGAAATGGTATATAGATACTGTGATACTTATAATTTTTGATGTGAAACATACATTGCGCGTATTAGAGACAACTCAAATAATCAAACGGCGTACAGTATGACGCTCTTTTATGCTTTCATGCGTCCTGTCCACCACCTCTTTATTTTTTTATTAATTTGTAATGTATAATTACTCCAAATATACGATTACACGTTTATAAAATGTTTTTTTTTTGTTTTAGTTACAAAACTCTATGTATTTATTTAATTATTATTTACCTTGATTATTAATTCCCTACTTACGTTATATTACTATAAGTTTCCGTACTTAAACTTTACACAATGAGAGTAATTAAACCCTTAACTTACAAGTTTTACACATATTAAGCGTCCTGTGACTACATTTTTTTATATTTTTTGATACAAAAAATCGCATGTTTACCACATAATCAATTATTTACGCATACAAAATTAATATAATGAAATAAACTCCAAAATTCAAATTGATACTCAAGATTATCACCCGTTTTTTGAGAAAAACTTTATCTTTTTGTATTTCTGCTAGCAGATATACGGGATTACGTGATGTAGATAACAAAGATAACTATAACTATAACCTCATTCTACAGAGACCTTTGCCCTAAAATTGGACAATAATAACCAATCACTTGGCTCGTTAACGGTAATTTCGCACGGCAAGGATAACAGATATTGAAGGGATCAATCGGCCAATTAGAAGGTATGTTATTTGCCCAAATATGGAGCATTGAAATCCCTAAAAAGGACTAAACAGAAACTTGAATATAAATAAATATTTATTTCGCAAGACAGTGTGGGAATGTACGCTTTTATGCGTCGATCTATGTACTTCGCTGTTTTTAATTCTAGTTAGGCTCATAAATATCAAATTCCAATTTTATAATTAATATAATTATTTATTTATACATTTATTTTTTATCACGTCACAATTATTAAAGGTGGGAGAACTATAGTTCGACTGGGGAGGTATCACCGCCGCCCTCATAATCCGCCGTAAAGCATTACTTGTGTTTCGGTTGGAGAGGTGCAGTTGCCGGCTACACTTTCAAGCGAGGCGACCATCTTAGTCCTCAGGAGTAGCAACGTGTCTACATCCGAGTTCAGATAGGATTTCAGTTGTGTCTGTTGTTGAACGTGGATTTCTATGGACTGCGACTATTGTTCTCACATGAAAAAAAACCCAAGAGTAAAACACTATTAGTACAAGTTTTAGACGTGACTAAGAGTCATGCAAGGTAAGAAATATAGGTAAAAAATCGTTAATAGTGAGTGCCTGTTACATAGGAAATTCAGCGATAATATTAGTTTAAGCTCATATAGTATGAGTATTTGTTGAAAATTCAAGTTATTGTTTGTAAATTAGATTTTGTAACAGAAAATATGTGTTTTAGAGTTTCTTTTGCCGCTTCTTTAAAACGACGTCGGTGGTAGTTTATTGATATTTAGAGTTTTGCAAAGAACTTAATTTGAATATCTGGTACCTTATTTTTTCGTGACTTCTCTACCTCAAAGTTTCTACGGGAGCACGGTTTAAAGACTTTATAGAACAAAGTCTATTTTTATTACATTTTATTTCGCTGATCTTTTTCATTCGTCTGTTACATGTGGTTACATTTTGACTGTGGTAGAACTGTTAGATTGGGGAGATACCACCACCGCCCCCATATTCCACCGTAAAGCGACTCTTATGTTTTGGTTTGCAAAATAAAAAGTACCAGTAAAAAGTTTGCATCATAATTACATAACGAGAATATACACGTTCTCTTTATAGCCATTTGAAATACGGAACCCAAGAGGGACATTCATTAATCACCGATAATCTCATTACTCGTTAATGAGATTATTTCAAATTAAATCTACTGTATACGAGTGTTTCATCGTAGTGAGTTTAATTATGAACGTTCCATATACGATCCAGTAACTCAATCATTACTCACGAAGACGTGACCATGCATAATGCATATTCAAGCACGCACACTTCACAATTCAATTTGGTCCATTCCAGATTCGTTTCATTCGAATAAATGGAGGGAAACCACTCCACTGAAACGATTTAAAAACCCTCTACAGTATAATGGAATCGCATCATAAACGGCCGCAGATAATGAGGACTTGATAGGTGGGAGTTTGGCTGGGAAGGTAGCACTGATATAATCTACCGTGAAGTATGTAAAGAGGTAGAACATAATGACCGGGGAGATATTCCGCCACTGGTGTAGAAGACTGTGTTGCACTTATAAACAAATGAGGCGACCTAGTCCTCAGGAGTAGCAACGCATCTGTGATCAACTCCGACTGGGACATTTTCTTATTTATAGAATTGGTGACAGTTGATGTGCGGCAGAGTAACCAAATACTTATTTTATAAAAAAATATAAAAAGTAACTTTTGCGTTTTGCCTGGACAGTTCTAGTTGTCAGCTACATATACAAGCGAGGACACCACCATAGTCTTCGGGAAGACATTGCGTGTACGTACGGCTTCTGATACCTCTGTCTTGTCAGTGTCATGTGCAATTTTTATTAAAAATTAACCAAATTAAAGCAAATTTCTCCAAAGCATTAGGGCTTTTAAACGAACCTAAATAAAGCAAGGATCATCTAAGCCGCAATAAATAACCCAGATGGGATGCTTCCACATTTATTATCAAAATTATTCCATCTACAAAACATTTTCTCTCCACGATTCTCCGTATTAAATGAATTAGCATCCGAAGCTTCGACCAATTTTGCAACGACAACCCTTTAAATCTCTTTTCGACAATAATCCCCAACCATGTCGGCAATCGTGAATATTATAGCGCAATATTTTCTCAATATATCTTTATTCATATGACTTTATGATTGAATCTTCCAGAGAAGCATTTTAATAAAATCTGGGAACTCTTTTTTGTTATTGCACAAAATATTTTCTGATGGCTCTCTGATCTATTGTAAAAGATCTGATGTTTTATGATTTTGGAAATTATATTGCACCCATTTTTGTCTATTGCCTAAATGTTGAACATAAATATCTTAAGGAAACCTACGTACCTAAGTACTTCATAACGTTATTAAAAACAAAAATAACCAAACTAATTTTCGATAAAGGGTTCGGCTATGGCTTTACCACTATTATTTTGAGGGGACCAAGCAATTGGACACGAAAAATACTATTTTAATTATTGGCGAGTAAAAGTTCCAAACAAACCAAAACATTGATAACTTGGAAAAACAACAGAAGAACGATTTTGGAGCCATAGGATCAAGTGACGTCAATCACTTAAAAAGAGAATGCTTCTGTCCAGCAGCGGCACGCAAAAGCTGATAGATAGATTGATACTTGCTCTTTTAATAATAAGCTTTTTTAAGCATCGCAACCACGTACTTTACACTCCACAAGAAAAATAAAAGCTCTTTCAATATGTTCAATCAATGCGCAAAAAAGACGAACACGTGATTGTCTCGTACAGTCGTTAGCATTTTCTACTTTTTGTATGCGGTTCTTTATTGCGAGAATATATATCAACGTATTCTGTCCTCAACCGTATTATCACATCGACTACTATAAATGAGTTTGGTCAGTATATTGTTTCGTTCTACATTTTGTTTGTTGTTGCGAAGACACAGGTGGTAGAGCCGTTAGAGCTCACCCGCGGGGGCATCGCCGCCACCCTCATAACCCGCCGTAAAGCAACATGTTCTTCATGTATTGTGTTTCGGTTGGGGAGGTGTGG
>DWON01010592.1:0-10681 GCA_018251015.1 Phocides pigmalion okeechobee
GCGTCCATCCTTAAATAGAACTTCTGTTCTATTTGAGATTGAACGTGGTTGTCCATGGGCTGTAGTGACCACTTAACATCAGGTGGCCCGTTTCTTACTCTTTCATAATAATAAAAAAAAAAAATAAAAAAAAAATAAAAAAAAAACATTCATTACCTTATAATGTGATACATTATAATGTGATCCTATAAAGGAGCTTTATGAGGTAGGGAACTCTAAAAATGTATACGTATAAATGCATTCGTATTGTGTCTAGCAATAAGTCGCCCATAGTTTACCACATCGCGGTTGGACGCGTCTACAAAATATCTTAGTTCCTTTAGAATACTCTTCAGCGATCCTTTTATGGGAGAATAAATATTGCGTCCGGAGTACTTTGCAAAGATTCTCGTATGCCTTGTCGTGCGAGTGCATTCAGGTGTGAGGGCAAATAACTTTGTCGAGTATCTAGTACTTTGTCAACCTGGATGAACTACGTCGAGGGAACTGAATTTAAGCTTCAGTCAAGATTTGAAGCTAGGGAGTCCCTTTGTTCGATTGCAGTTGCATCATCGTCACGCATATTTCTATCTCATATAAAAATTACCTTTATATTCATTTTCGTTTTCATATTTCGTTATATGCGTCGCCATTGCATCTGGGTGTTCTTTGGATGTCTTAAAAAATAATTACATTAATTAATTTCTATTGCAAGTTCGTCTCATTCTTCCTCTCCTCCTTTAGAAGGGTTGTTTTGTATTCTCATGTCCAACAGTAGACTTCTAAGAGGTGTGTATGTTTGACGTCATCTTTGAAATACTTTAGGTCTAATATCTACATGATTTTTGTTGCATGTTCGTCTCATTCTTCACTTTAGTTGGGGCGTTTTGTGTGTTAGGGTGGTGTTGTCAGTGCACATGATGTGATGTATTACTGGGGTGCTTATGACAGAGGGTTCGTAGTCCCTCCTAAGTAGTCGATTGTTATTGTCATTTATTTCTCCCGTTTCAACTTCAACGCGACTGCGTTTGTGAAATGAGATAGTTTTTGAAGTGGCTCACGGTTGTTTGTTTACGGGGATTAGGTATAGTGACATTTTTAATTTACTTCATGTAAATAAAGAGTAAGTACTCCGTGGTAATGAATATAGAAATGTAGTAAAATCTGTTGCCGACCAAATTCTGTCATCCAGAATTTGATCGGCAAACGTGGTCACTAATTTCTAGCATGAAGCAATTCATTTGTTTGGCAGCTTGGTGTGGTTGCAGGCTGTTTACATACCTACATAAATGTAGACCTTTCTAATCCTGTAGTGTAACAACGCATAGTGATCAACTTCAGATGTGATTGTTCTATAAAGAAAGGCTTTACCTTTTTATTTTTGATGTCTATGAGCAACGGTGACCTTTTACTACTTTTTCTTACATTCTTTTTGTTGAAAAAGCAGCAAGCGAGCGTGCAAGCCATTTCATGTTCAAAGTTCTGTCTAACGTCTTGTCACTTCTGTGTCTTCTGTGTCACTGAGGATAGAGATGGTTTTCTCGCTTTTAGATATAGCCGGTATTAGAAAGTTTTCATAGGAGACAAGTAAGGAATTAAAGTAAAGTTTTGAGCTTACAAAACATCAGAATGTAAAGCGCCGCCTAGTTTCTTACAAAATGAGAACTTCGAAATTATCCCTACATATTTGTTTTACGTTGTAGTAAGCCTATTCAAAATCGATAACGATATTAGTAGACTAATATCTAAAGGAGCTGTTAGCGTTTCCACCGGATTTGTTCGCAATAATATCCTGCGAGGGAATATAATTCGGCTCGTTTCATTTCGGTTCTTGGATTTCCTGTAGTCGAGTTCCAATCCAGTTTACAGTTGATATTTGCAATAAATTTTTATTTGCTCCTTAACTCGACTCTGGGTTTATTGTGAGGCTCATTTGCATTTATGTGGCGGTTTGTTGAGTTCATCATACGCCTATAAAAGCTACGCTTGCATAATTTTCTGATATGAATGAAGAGTTTGAACGTTTTAGATGCAAATCCGTGGTTCAATTTTTTTATATGTGGCGAGTAGTAAAAGGGCATACGGACCACTTAAAGTACACACGTGGCAACTATATCTCTAACTGAAACACTAGATTGCGTTATGCAAAATTGCAAGGAAGTTGCAGGGGCACCTCCAGGGTTGAACCGTATAGATTATACTGCCTTGAAAGTTAAGTTAAACCTTGTAAAGGAGGAAAGGAGGCGGCGGAGACCTGTTTCAGTGGCGCGCCTTGGATAGTGGAGTTGCTGCAGTTGTATTGGTTGCAGTGTATTGACACGAGTTAAAATTGATGATAATGATGATTGTAAAGGAGTTTTTATCATGTGAAGAAAGATAAGAATAGCGGGTAACCGCTGGATGCAGAGGGCATAGAACCGATCAGAGTGGCGGCATCTGGGGGAGGCCTATGTCCAGCAGTGGACACGTAAAGGCTGATGGATGGACGGATGGATAAAAAAGGATAATAAACAATAGAATAGATTCTTATAATACTATACAAGCGAAAGTTTGTGAGATTGGATGAATATTTATCACTCTTTCACTCAAAAACGACTTAACGGATTTTGATGGAACTTTACATTAATATAGCTTAGTGAGACGGAAAATTTATGTCCTCTGTTATCTTTATTGAATTGGCGTTCGTTGCCTAACCTGTCCAGAGTTACACGAATATAATGCATCATGGGATTTTATTTTCTATACACAAAATATAATCGAATTGAAACAAAGGAAACTTAATAAATGCGAGTGAAACCGCGGGATACAACTAGTACTTAAAATTGAGTGTCATCTATTGAATGCAATCGATCGTTTCAAATATGGTTAGTCTGTTCGCTTACCAAATGACAAAGTCACGATCGAGATTGTCGCAATAGTGGTTAAGATAACTGGAGCGACGCAATAAGATGAATCTCGAAACTATTTTGGTTAATATTATAAAATAACTAAACAACCGCTTCACAAAATTGAACTTTATAATAAAGGGTATAAAGTTTATTTTCCGTTATTTACAATAATGAACACCTTAAAAGTAATTATAATAAAAATCTAACGAAAACCATTTAAAGGGAGTCCGTGCTCATGCGACATGGTGCCAAGAACGCTAGCCGCATTCGCGCGCTGAATAGTACTCGCAATTCTCTGCTTGACATATGAACCAGCCCTCTTGTCAGTGTCAATTAAACGTAGGACTAATTTTTTGAACAAGTTCTAGAGATATGTATTGAAATAAAATTAAATTTGCGGAGAGAGAACATGAAAACCGGCTACTTCATTCGAGGAAAGCGGTTCGAGCCCAATTAAAAACAAATCACTAATTTTGAAGGTCCTAGTCAGGATATCCGGACGATTTATTCATATTGTTTCATTATCCTAAGTCTTTGATGAGTATGCAAAAATTCAAATTAATCCGATATTTCAAAGTCGGTCAAAATCATGTTCAAAGCTTCCGTTACAAACATACATACATAAATACAAACATACATGCATACGACCGGACCTAAAAGCGTGTTAAAAAACAAACTAGACAGGGCAGATAGTTTAATCTACCACAAGCGCTTATCACCAGTTTTCTTTCGTCACCGCAGTTTAGGTGTCATAACGAGCTATGCAATTGGTTCAAAATATGGTCAATTAAAAATATTTTATCGTGAAAACCCGTTACGTGATAAGAATAGCCACTGGATGCAGGGGGCACAGAACCGGTCAGAGTGGTGGATGAACTCGGTACGTAGCAAATTTTAAAAAACTTTACTTGACGAAAAGAAGTCTTGATTATTCACTTTTACAACTTCAAGTCATCTTGAACTAGAAAAGTCAAAGTTATTAGGAACATAATTTCGTTTAAGTGCACGTACAACACGCTTCCTAGATCATTATTAAAACATCTCATTAAGCCCCCGTTTCCTGGAAACCACTTTCCCCGATCTCCTATCAATTACGGGGAACCCATAGATTTTATACCTAATGGCTTGTATTCGCGTAATTATGCATATTATAAGCAGAAGTTCCGGTTTTAATTACCAATTCGCCTATTTTCATATACGGTATGCCATTTTATGAGTTTATTTCGAAAGACGATTTAACACATTAACTTTGGGGCTAGATCAAAAACTTTCCGCGGAATAAAGCAACGTTAAGTGTAGCCGGGAATTGGATGGGTAACCGCCAGTGGTAAGATTTTATACACGATTCTGTGCTATAGCGCGTGAATTAAGCAATTGGTTGTCTACTAACTCGTATCTCCAACGAAAAACTTTGCAATAAAACGGGTAAGCGAAACACAAGTAATGCTTTACGGCGCTTGTGAGGGCGGCGGTGGTACCTCCCCGGTCTATCTATATTTCTCCCACCTTTAATTTATTATCGTATAATTATTTATTGTAATGAAAGTTCTTGGACCAAGCAAATGCTTATTTGATTATGGTAGCAAAAATTTGACAGTTGTACTACTGTTGTTGTAATTATTCTGTATCGGCTGAAGATGTAGGGTCCTTCTATTATTAAGCTAGATTACCTTAGCCCTGATGAAGAGCAATGCATATACGAAAAAGCCCCCGATATGAGTTCTGTTTGAGGTCACATGGGAATGTTCATGGTTGCAGCGACCACTTATCGTCAGCTGGGCTGCAATCATTGCATCTTTTATAATATGAAAATGCTAACGAGCATGGAGTTCTGATCTTATCTTAAACAGGGCGAGATTTCCACCTGAGGTCGTTAACCCTAAATACATGATGAATTTCTTAATCTCAAAGAAGTTTCTCTGCATTTTCATATTCAGATAGAATGTGTCTGAAAACTTCAGAAAAGTGTGGAGCAGATGCGAATCGGAAATATCTGTCTTATCTATGTCAAAAAGATAGGTAAGATTTTGTCGTTAGATTTATCTTTTATGCTAGAGACGTGTCTGCGATTGCTTGTCAGAAGTGTCTGTTTGTGATTTTCAAATAACTTTCTTTTGTATATTATTGCCTTGATATTTTTTTTTATTTTGTATCTCTGCGTATAATCATTTTTTGCTACAAAATGGTTAGCAGTCATAGAACAGTAGTAAAATTCGGGTCTCTCATACGAGGGTCTGGAATTGAAATCCTTGACAAATGAAATTATGTACATATTAAAAAAATATTATGAATTGATTTTAGGGTGGAGGAAAGTATAGTAACTAAACCTTGAATTTTTCCATGAAATTCTCAAGTGTGTGAGGTCTACCAATTTACAGTTTTATTAAACATAGCTTAACCTTAGTTATTCTGAGACGACTTGTCTTAATATGACTAAGGTTAGGCCATTATTTGTAGTTGAATGTTTTCATGATGATAATGATAAAATTAAGAAGAAGAGGTAGTAAGAAGAGTACCAAACAAGCGTGTAGGCCACTGAAGCTAAGTAATCGCTCCAGGAAATGGACGTCCACATACAACTTCAAATACAGAAATCCTCTCTGAAGCCGAATGTAGATGCGATGCTATAATAAAGTCTCAGCTCCGACCAAAACACAGGAACCTCCGAAAAATGATGTTAAAGAATCTAGTGTCGCCTCAACAAAATTTCGCTGCCTGTAATGTATCCTTTCAGTGAAGCTGTATTACTGATACAGTTAGCGAATAAATCTAATCTGACAAGACTACTTGCCGCACGAGCGCCAACAGGTCGTATTTCGCCAGTTAAATCATAAATACGTAATCCGGAAGCCTCGGGGATCACCAGACGTATTGCCGCTGTCAGCCGCTGTGACTTTTCCTCCTAAATCAATTCGCTAACATTCCCATTCTTAGCAAATATTCCTTTGACTTACCTTTACATTACTTGCATTAGCGTGTAAACTATCTGATGTAACGGTCACATCTATCCATCGACATCTAACTTCAAATGCGGCTAAACCCCAACTGCGGCTAGTTTTTTTGGTACCATGCCGTATGGATAGGGACACTCTTTAGATCGTTAAAGTTAGGCTTTACATGTGTATTTATATACTTTTTGTCTAAAGGTGGTAGAGCTGTTAGAGCTCGTCCGGGGTGGCACCGTAGCCACCCTCATAACCTGCTGTAAAGTAACATTTGGTTGGGGTTGGAGAGCTGTGGTTGCTGGATACACATTATTGGAGGCGACCATATTAGTCCTCAAGAGTAAGAACGCATCCACGTCCATCCTTATATAGAACTTCTGTTCTATTTGAGATTGGACGTGGTTGTCCATGGGCTGTAGTGACCACTTAGCATCTGGTGGCCTGCATGCCCGTTTCTTACTCTTTCATAATAAAAAAATAAAAAAATCCGAAATTATAAAAATACCTTCAAATACGATGGAATTCCTAATTATAGGCATACGTAAACGCGCTGCAACTCCTAAGGACCAAGATATGTTCGGTTAAAACTGTTTTGGCGCACACGTCGGATTTATGCGGCAGTCAGCCTCCGTCTGCCGCTACGTAAATCATTTTCACATCGAAGGTTTGAACATCACTGTAGGCTATACTTGCGAACAAGTTAAAGTATACTATTTATGTTCGAATTCAAAATTACAATAAAAATTGTCGGATTATATTTGTTTACTCTAAAATTAGTAAGTTTTATTTGACGTCGAAAAGGACGTTAGCAAGTGATCTCACGCTGCCGAGTACCCCGTCATTTGTTGATGGAGCCATATAACCTTGCTCGATACGTGTTGATGTGTCGTGCTAGAGAATACTAATCGTGTTCCATGAGATCCTGGTCAGGTAGGTCAGAAGTAGAAGTAGTTTAATGGATGAAAAGTCCATGTGAATTGATATCACTCCCAAGTATCTGTAAAATATTTTTATCACGATAAAATAAAAGAAGTATTATTTATACATTTATTGCACTTAAATTATATAGTATATAAAGAATATCCAAATCAAAGAATTAATTAATAATATTTATCAACTTGACGAATGTAGTCATGAATACCAATGCGATCTTCGATATTTTAAGATCTTATTTTGAAGTCAATTTTTTTATGTTACAGGTAAGCTGCCACAACTAGCTGACTACTCAGTGTCGCGGTATTATTAAGTATTTAAGTTAAGTTTTTTTTTTAAATGACAAGGCTTCATAAGAGGCATTATATATTTATGTTAAGGTACATTAAGGCACAATATTTCTTAATGTATTAACTCCGAATAATATCAATTTTTGTATCACAATTGACATAAAATTTCATTTACGAATTCGTTGATTTATTCCGCAGAATATAGTTTAATTTGGCCCTAAGTGTACGTGAACACGTATGCCACTGTTATTTACCAATTTGGCGTTTGTTTTGCTAGAAAAATGTAGGTGATTTGCTTTACAGCGAGCAAAAGGTCGTGCATCAAGGAATTGCGTTAGGGCGATTTCATTTTCTCTCCAAAACGGATTCTCTACGAATCGTTACTCTCAACACTAAAAAGATGTACCTCAGTAAAATATCGACAAACAGCCCTGGCGTCCTTACAAAAGAACAATAAATTTTCGAAACTGGTGAAACTGTCGTAATAAACTCATTTGAATTGGCGAACAGGTTGTTTTTACGGGATTTTGACAAAGTGCGTGCCACAAAATGGCGCCCGTTCGCGCCTTGGCCAATAGTCCGGAGCGATGTAAATTTCGATTAATTAACAGACGCCGATCACATCTGTGCCCCGCGCCTCAATTGATAATTCCTCGCTGAATTCACTCTTTGAAGTTTTAATTTTAATTAAATATTCCAATGATAAAATGCAGATAGCTGTCAGTTATCTCCGCCATCGGAATATATACATAGGTATTTGACAGATGGAAATACTTTTCTCATGCAAACAGAGTATAATTAAACTTTTTTAGAGTAGTTTACTCGTAACTTTGTTTGATATACATAACAAAAACGTGTTGTGGGGCAGCCGACATTATGTTAGTTCATTTTTAATCTTAGTTTTTAAGTTTGGGCATGAAAAAAATATAACAGCACGCGAATACCCAGGATTTATACAGATCTTAAATGATTGACTAAATAAGTGGTGTAGAGACCATAGGATTTGGCACTTTAAGCAACCGCATCCGTTGTCATCGATAAGTGATAGACATTAGACCTATAGGCAGTTTAAAAACATATCCACACGTATTAAATTTTGATACGGATTACGATAATTTTGTTTTAAAACAATCACGAACCCATTACTAATGAACTGCATGGCTCATGGCTCACTGGTCTGATACGCGAAGGGCTAAATTCCCGGCGAAACAAGTTCTGTTCTAGGTCTAAGTGGTTGTGTATTTGTCATTATGGCATATGGCATGAACGACATAAGAAATCCTAGTGTGGGGTTATGAGTGTAGAAAGCGTGGTCCCATTGCTGGGAACGCCATTTAGAATGACGAGAATAAAGCTTTAGTCCACTAAGGCCGCTGACCAAGATGGGCCCACCAAGCTAGATTCGCTGACCACACGCGGATTGACGCGTCAATATAACCATGGCTAAAATTGCAAATTTGATGTTTTATTTAATAATTAGCTTGCGATTGTAGGCTTAATAATCAGTAGATTAATGGCATTATAATTGTTGTTGATATTCACAATTGATTCGCCGGTAGGTCCACACTGTAGTACAAAAAGCAAATTATCAATGCAAATTGAAGTCGGAGCGACGCAGTTGTCTCATACCAACGAGCAAATAAACACTGAATAGTCTGATGAATTATTATTGTCCATTTTAATTACATGTGATCTGTAATTAAAGATTTCCGCTATAAAAAATAAGTGCACCTATAGGTTTGTTTACAATTGTTGTTGAACTAGTTGTGCCCCGCGATTCTGCTCGCAAATATTTTGATGTCTTTGGTCCTAAGCACACAGATTGATCCAACCATCAGCCTTTACGTGTCCACTGCTGGCCTCCCCCACAGATACAAGATTAGTAAGTACGAAGTACACAGATTGATACCTTGATGTTACGATGACATACTGTCCTAAATGTCCTTTCAAATGTAAAATAATATTTATTAACTTTAAAATATGAATATAATTTCCTTATTCCTACTATTATATAAAAACATTGTCTGTCTTTTATTTGTTTGTGTTATCTCTTGTGTATTTGAATGTGGTAGAGCCGTTAGAGCTCGCCCGGGGCGGTACCACCCCCACCCTCATAACCCGCCTTAAAGCAATATGTTCTTCGTGTATAGTGTTTCGGTTGGGGAGGTGTGGTTCCCAACACATCAACCATCTTAGTCCTCAAGTGTAGGAACGCATCCGCGTCCGTCCTTGAATAGTCCTTGAATACTTCTGTTCTATTTGAGATTGGACATGGTTGTCCATGAACTGCAGTGACCACTTAACACCAGGTGGCCTGCATGCCCGTTTCTTACTCTTTCGCTATAAACAAAAATCTTAACACAAAAGATACTAATTTAATATACCTCAAAATTTGTTCACAGAGCGCGTGTACCTTTTGTCTTATTACAGGCTTTATTGTTTGGTACCTAAGCAGGCACCAAAAAAATACTTAAATATTTTTAAAATTACATATTGCTTGAGAGTTTATAGCGAACATTTAAGCTTATACTTGGTAAGCAACGCCGCAGGTTAACGAAAGTGTAACGTTAAGGGTGACCACATTTATATCTTCACAAGTCAAAGATAGATCAACGTGATCTGTTACGCTTAGATTATCCGTATTTTCTCTTAATGGAGAACATATTTCATCCAAGCACTGAGAATGTTATGCGTTTCGTTAAATATATTTAAGAAGCAAAGCAAAATAGCAGTCATAGCAATATGTTATACAATTGTCTCATTTCATAAACAAAGGGTAATAGAAAATACAACTATGTTCTTCCTTAGTACCTTCATGTTAAACTTAATTGATGTACCACTTACCCCGCGGAGACAGTTATAGGAATTATTCCAACTGGATATTTACAAAGTGACTGGTAGCTGGTGGCGTTAATTGAGATAAAATCTGCAGATAGCCGAGACGCAATTTGCAAAACTAGTCGCATAGATGTTTATTTTATTTAGATATACGATAATTTTACAGTACGATTTTTTGTATTAAAAACAGCATATGATCGTTCAGGTCGCATGATTTGAAGTGGTCTCTTTAGTCTGAGGACTTCCACGTCCAATTTCAAACAGGATTGAAGTCGTCTTTGAGGTTGTATATCCGTTACTAGTATTGACGACTAAGATGGTACTTTGAAGAGTACCGGCAAACGTTAAAAAAAAAAATTTCAAAATCATTGAAGCCATACCAGTCAGCCAGCTAGTCTATGGGCTGCGACTACTTAACATCGGGTGGTTTACATGCTCGTTTGCTACTCTTCTTACATAAAAAAATCTGACATGAAATTAAATCTTTATTTCTTATTTAAGTATATACATATGTATAAGCCTCTCAATTGATATCAGAATCCAATGCAGTGTAACTACGTGCAAACAAACTACCTACGTACAAACACATCCTGTTCGATTGCCGACTAACTGAATTGTTTGTGCGACAGTCAAATATTTGTCCAGAGTCTGAGTGCGTGTTCGCGGGTAAATTTGGTTGTGCAGTACTTAAACATTACTGTTTCTGTTCTATATAGAGATTTGGTACGATGTAGTAGTAACTAGTAGTAACTAGTAGTAACTAGTAGTAACTAGTAGTAACTAGTAGTAACTAGTAGTAACTAGTAGT
>DWON01010593.1:0-10680 GCA_018251015.1 Phocides pigmalion okeechobee
ATTCCTATGATGCATTCCTACTCTTGAGGACTAAGATGGTCGCCTCCAATAACGTTTATCCGGCAACCACATCTCCCCAACCGAAACACAATACATGAAGAACATGTCGCTTTACGGCGGTTTATGAGGGTGGCGGTGGTACTGCCTCGGGCGAGCTCTAACGGCTCTACCACCTATAATTTTGTTTATTATAAACATGGATGTAATCGGGCCGCAGATCATTTAACATCATATGGCTTGAAGACGTTTGCTACGTTTTCATAATAAAAAAGAATAATAATATTTCTGTGAAAATAAAATATATTACAATCAAGACAAAAGCGCGCATTACCGACACGTAACTCGATTTTGCCGATATCAATTCAATTACTCGTCATAAATCTGTTTGATAAAATTATTCTAATGTCGCGTTCGGGTCAGACTTGTTTACGTTGAAGTGGCCGCGGGGACGCTAGCCGCTCAAATATTCTGTAGTATCTGTCATGTCAAATAGGTTTACATTTTACTATGTACCGGGTACTTATGATTAACGATTTTTGATTGCCGATATTTCAAATTAAAATTAAAATTCAAATATTTTATGCCATTGTAAGGTGACACTTGATAAATGTCAAGGGTACGATGTAAAATCAGTACTTCGGCTTTGAGCGCGCTGTTGGCAAACGGCGACCGGGAGAAAAAATCCGGCGGAAAAACTCTTGGCACTTTTTAAATTAGTCCTTGATAAAATAAACATTACACAGTATAACTTTAGAAAGATGGTGAGCACAGTAATTTCGAACTGCATGGCTCGTGGTTACGGCTAAACTCTGTTTGTAGTGAGGTAAAATTGTTGAGCTGTAACCATGAGCCATGAAAGTGGTTCGAAATATTGGCAATAAATAATTAAAAATCGTTAATCGTGACTATCCGGTACACAGTAAAATGTAAACCACTGAAGACATCATAAATGATGATGATAAATAGTAAAGTAAAATGTTTAAATTGCATGATGATATTAGTTTAAAATCATATATCGTTGGTTTAATTTATGTTCAACAATTTACATTGCGAACAACAAACAACATAGTGTCTTCTTTAACAGAGATCCAAAAAAACATGGACGTGTAATGGAGGACGGAATTTAGCTTTATTTTTTTCAGTTATAGTAGGATTAAGGGATCCCCAACTCTCCCTTAGATGAATGAAACTTGTAGATTACTGTAAATTTGGAGACCGTCAATTGTGTACTTTCAAATATTTTCTAATTGCAGTAGAACTTTTATAGCGATTCGTAACGTTTGTAACGATGCTTTGTGGCGATGCACACATGTTTATATCGATATAACCGCAGATTCGCATCGTTATGATTCAAATGCACATTTGTATCAATACATAAATGCGTTTGCAGCGACGCATACGTGCGTTTGAAGCGATGCATACGCGCGTTTGAAGCGATGCATACGCGCGTTTGAATCGATGCATACGCGCGTTTAAATCGATGCATACGCGCGTTTGAATCGATGCATACGCGCGTTTAAATCGATGCATACGCGCGTTTGTATCAATGTACACGAGCATATAAAGCGATGCATGCACGTTTGTAGCGATGCATACGTCTTCTAACAATGAATACGATATTTTGTAACGATGCAGACTAATGGGTTGATATACTTATAGATGGAACAAAAACTACACATTTGTCGGGTTAACAGTAGTATATTTTTAGTTTTTACACAGTAGTAATGTTGATTTGGGTGATACGATTCGTAGGTTAATTTTACAATGGTCCAATTCAGAGCGCAGTTTAAGACGCCGATAGCCTGCGACCCGCGATAAGTGTGCGAATCTTGACGAGTGTCAGGCCGGCAATTAAATAGCCAATCGCACTGGGCCACGCGATAACCTACTTCGTTTGTTTCAATTTTGCCCTTCTGGATATAATTATTACGTTTCCAGGAACGTGTCTGGAATAGAATTCCGGTTGGCATTTTATTTTCTAAATGTATCTTAATACTTGATCTACGGCGCTAATATATTAGATTCGGTCAGCGTTGCCGGAGGCGGCACTAAGCTGAAGCTTATTTCTCTACACTGATGATATACCGACAATTGAATGTAATATTGTATTTTTTAACATCTGTGCATCATCGAAGAACACAGTCGTAACGTCCGCCCTCAGTCTTGTAGCGTCGATGTAAACACAGCACTTTTGTTCGCCCGTAATCCATACAGGTTTGTACGAACAACACGGGTGTGCACAAACCGCAAGCACGTTGCGCCGAGCAATACACAGCAGTGCTGAACGCCGCAGGGAAAGTTGCAGTTGCAGAGGTGCGGTTGCTGGCCACACATAAGTTAGTGTCTTAGTCCTCAGTAACTTACCTTAGTCCTCAGAAACAGTCGTTTATGAAATAAGGGAATAAAGATCTACAGGATAGGTCCAATTGTAAGGGACTGGTGTATGAATTACGGAGTTTTTTTGAATGTCCATCCGCATACTCAATAATTCAATGGAAAAGACGATAGGTTGATTGAAGTTTCATTTACCGCACATCAATGGCGACTGTCAATCACGCAACATTATTAATGAATGATCGTCTCCGGAAATTCTTATATATTTAGCTATTGTTAGATGATTTGTAGCTTTGATTTGTTAGAATTAATTCAGACGAAATACTCAAGTTCAAAAGCTAGTTCTTACTTTGCGACGATTATGATGTCTGTTATATTTTTTGTAAAAAAATGATGTCTATGGTCTTACGTAAACAATGGACTTCCATAAATAGAACTAAGTGCCTATTACTTATACTTTTTTAAATTACATGTTTATATTTATGGATAATAAAAATTTGTTAATAAATGGTCTCTACTGCCTATAGTACCCAGTAACTCCAAGAGGCTAAAACGGAACACCATCTAAATTCAACCACACACGCGTTCTGCCTCTGAGGAATAAGATGGTCGCCTGATGTGAGTGAGGTAATCAAACTATCCAACAAAATGCAAAAATTGTTTTATAATAGAAATGGAATCAGCGGTAATATTTTTCCATTTGAACTATAGTTCTTCCATATATACTAGTAAAAGCATATGTAAAACGACCGCAGTGAAGTTTTGTACATTACGTTTATTGGCACTTTCGGCGCGAAGATGTTGACGTCAGTATAGAAATAAAAAACAAAAAATAAAAGATCTGGAGGGAAAAATTGACAGCTGTATTTTTTCGATGAGTAAATTTTGACAATAGACGAGCGACAGGTGGTCCGTTGGCGCGTGCGGGTGTTGTTTTTTCAAGCCGGGCAAAGGCATCGTGTTAATAGTGCCAAGGGGCAAAGCTCTGCCACGTGAAGCGTGCCATGCGGTGCAGGACTCCGGAACGGCCTTGTACAAAACAGTTTCTTGACTTGCACTAGCTGCTTACGTCATACGAGTGTTATTTTAACATTACAAGTTCTATTAATGGCGTATTAATAGGCATTTTTATTTCTTACATAATTGGTTACATTACGTGTGTATACGTAACATTGATTAAAAACTTACATATATCAAGATTGTATTTAAACTGTAAAATATATTTAGTTAGATTGGAGGAATATAAAGTTCATTGATCATAGAAAGGGCAGTCCTTCTTAATTTTATAAAAATCGTCAAAGGTTTTATGAAATATGGTTTAACTATTCTGTAAAATTGATTCAAATTCAAATTCAAATATTTTATTTCATTGTAAGGTATTTACATACACTTAATGAACGTCAAGGGTACAGTGTAAAATCAATACATCGGCTTTGAGCGCCTGTTGGCTAAGGTAGACCGGGAGAAAAAAGCCGGTATCAGAAAATGATATCAGAAGTGATCATAGTTTGTTAAAATAATCATCTGGCCATCATTAGTAGATAACTGACACGCAATTTTACAAAATTAAAAAAACTTATTTTGTGTTATATGAAGGACATGGTAGGATAATTAAACATTAATGGAGCCCCAAAATAGTAAGAACTCCTGTTTTATCTGATTTTCATGTATATCAATGAAACTCATTTTTATTACACCAATGGGCATGGGGTTCCACTTAGGAAGAAAAGGTTTAAGCCATAGTCGACCTATTTAAGTGACGTTTTTTCATATTATACACACAAGACTTAGAGCAAATGACTAAAAAATCTGGGGTGTATGTCTGAGATTTGAACCTCTGACTTTGTATGATATGCCGAATCCTAAACATATAGGCCATGCATAAAATAAACAAGAAATTAAAAAAAAAATCGAAGGATTGACGCCTTGTTATTGGTTATTAATGGCTTCCTTTACATGTCTTTAGAGGATGACATAACTTATTCCATGATCTCGCTTTTAGAATTATGAAGTAAATACTATTATTTTGATATGTATCAATTATTAAAAAAATCTACAGATTGTATGTTTTTAACACGCTTTTATTAGCTTTTATTATGTAGCTTAGGTTGTATGTCTCTATGTAATGGAATCTTTGAACATAATTTTCACCAATTTCAAAATTTGCACACCAAGGAGATTTGCACATCATCAAGGACCGATTACAATGTAGTAATATGAAAAATAAATGATAGTTAAAAAAAACTAAAAAACACGCTGCTGGGGTGCTCTTTCAGTGATCTATTGATCTCATGTTTTTTAGTATTTTTTAACTATTATTTATTAAATGTTATCAAACGTTTCCTACATGTTTTAAAGATACAATCCTGATTTTATAGTCAAATTATTGTTGATTAATATTAAATTTATCGATAAACATTACATCGTTTTAAAATCTTTAGAATTTTGAATTTACCCTTATCCCATCTTGACATAAAATGGTATTGTTGTAAAGTTCTTAACAAATGAAAAAATATTTAGTATTTAAGGTATTAAGGACTTGAAATTTTATTTTTTATACCTAATGTCATTATACTAGGCAAATATTAAAAGTAATTTTTACTTATTACAAACTTCAGTCCTACTTACAGTGCGTCAATCGCCTCAATTTTTTTGAGATAGACATTACTGTAATCATCATAAAAAAAATACAAATCTCTTCTAAATAAAAAAAAAACCTAAATTGTAATAACATACCGGCCAGTATATTTTATTTTATGACAATTAACATTTTGTAGGTAGGTATTCCAAAAACATTTTAATCATATCTTAATCCAATTTATGTATATTAAAAACTCGGTATTAGATATTTATCTTTACACAATACTAGATTAATTTATACAATAATAATGAAATATAATTGAAACTTACCGATTTTTTAATTTAGAACCAAATACAATAACACTAGTTTCCACAAACACAACACGTAAAGTACGTAATTGTCAGAACTGAACGCTACGATACAACCACCTCTAATAAGAGGTCGCGCGCGACTGACCGAAGTGTTGCGTATCCAACAACGAATTACTAAACCAACTGAAGTAACTAAACTAATCTTTTACTAAACTAAATGAACCACCGCGTGCCAGCCACTAAATTATTGGATGAAGAAGGATGCAATGGATTGTTATTTTATTGTTTCTTTCTAGCTAAACCAACTTTTTCATTAAATTAAAGTTAAAAACGAAGTTGTAGTCCAATTAACGTTGAGTGGTCACTGCCTCCCTTGGCCGTCTTGGATACCATACATTTAAAAGATCATCTTCATCTACATTTTTGTTTTCACAATTCAGTAACAGATAAAATCTTAATCTTTTCATATCTTATTGTTGTATTTTCTGTTCTTGTGTATTCTTTGTGGTGTACAATAAAACATATTTGATTTGATTTGATCTTAATCTGAGATTTCATTTCCATATTTCGTTATATGCACCGCCATTGTTTTTTCAACTCCCGCCTTTTTATACTTTTTTTCTTGAATCCTATCTTCTCCATGGCCAGTCGCAGAAATCATATTATTATATACAATAACTAAGTATTTAATGTGTTAAGTTCAACATTTTAACGAATGACGTGTAGATATTTATTTTCTTGTTTATATAATTTATGTGAAAATAATAATGTTATATCACGAAACAATATTTAATACCATAGGTATATCAACATCGTAACCTTACACATAACAGGAGTTGCCTGAGGTTGATAGTAGATGAGTTGCTATGACCAAGATGATCATTTCATATGACTATGAGCTTTCTAAGCAAGCCAATTTAAAGCGAATAGAACTGCCTACGCATAATAATTGGCAATTGCAGTTAAACAATCACAAGCGAAACCGGTACATTTTGATATTATACGTCATACGTCCAATCATTAATGGATGACTTAATACTTGGTAATGTTCTGTTGTCGAGTCAACTTGAATGGAATTGAATTGCATACGCGCAGCAATAGAAGTGAATTACTCGAATGAATCGAAATATTTTGATTCCACATGACTTTAACACTATGACTGCGGCGCGGATATATACATATGATCGGGTCAGTATTGCAGGAGGCGGCCATAAACTGGAGCTTATTTGATTAGACTGATGATAAAAATTGTATTTTTAGCATCTGTGTATCATCTAAGAATACACAGACGTCATGTCCGCCCCCAGTCTTGTACCGCCGACGTAAACACAACACCTTTGTTCGCCTGTAATTCATACAGATTCGACAGGTGTGTAGGAACTACAAGCGCGTTAAGTATAATTGTAGTAAATGTGTGGTTGACTATTTAGTTGTTTATACCGTGTACCTACGGTAAATTAGTCTTTTGTATTGACAAATGGGGCAGCTATTGCTTGATGAATGATGGTACCAAATATCGACGTCATTGTTTATAAATAGGATAAATGAAAAGCCAATCTGTTGTAATTTTACTAATAATAATAATTGATGTTACAAAATCTGAAATCGGACGAGTATTCCAAATATTCTTTGCCAACAAAATGTTATAATTGTTTTCTAATTGTATGTATTTGTAATATTTTTCTATTTCCGTATTGCTATACAGTGCATAGTATTCAGTGAAGAACGTGGTTTACAAGTTACAGGCAAAGTCGTACGATAACACAAGTAAAAAGATTTTTTCAAAGGTGATATAGTCGTACTGGCTTATACCAGCAGAGTATGAAAAAAAATGTAAAAAGTTAACTTTTTATTTTATTATATAACAGGTACTCACGAGTAACGCTTTTTTAATTGCTGATATTTCTAAATTATTGTCTGTTACAAATTGTGGTTAATGCTAAAAATAATCTCTCAGAAACTTTGTGATCTTCTTCGTAACATTTCTGACATTACAAGCTTGTCATCAAATTTATTTCTTAAAGTACTATTGCCTGCCTTTTGTAACTTACTGATTTATTATTATTTAATTGTGGCGGTTAAATAACTTATGGCGCCAAAGTTGATCGGTAAGGCCAAGGGCGCACCATATCATATTCATAGCGACTTCCATAGCAGCTGTACGACCTATTGTTAGCATTTTAAAACACCTTTGTACATTTTCATACGGTTTTAAACTCTGTTGCGATTGGAATAAAGATTACTTTGAGCGCCTATTTTAACCTTCGCGCTATTATTAATCGTAAGCCATGATTTTATTGGGGTTCTATTGTAATGATTTTTTATACATGATCCGTAAAGCAAATGGTATCTTTAATACCAATGATTTTTTATTAATATGTTGTGATTTATTAATGAACGAGTTTATTATCATTGACCAGATTATTTATTCACTGTTATGTGAAATCGTAAATAATGTAATAAAACATTACTCAGAGAATAAATACCTTTGAGAATATAATTTCATGTATTATGCAAGAAGCTGTTTTGTAAAGGCATTTTGTGATGTGCTTTTACTAAATAAAATGAATTACTTCCATTGGTTAACAATTATTTTTTATTAATTATCCTACTTAAGATTTTATGAAGTTATTATATCTGTCTTATATGTAGTCTGTGGTTACCGTCGTGTTTATATCTGCTTGTCAAAAATATGAAAACGTCAAAATGCCAGGCGCTCTTACAGAAATTATAGATGATATTGAAGATTTAATATCTTCTCAGGACATTACGCCGAAAGAAAGATATTCTAGCAGAAAAAATGTGAGCGTGCGATCTAAAAAACGTGATATTAAAGAAGCAGAACCGGTGGAAAAGCTGGTTTTAGAAAGTGTTGTTCCAGGTATAACCTCAATTATTGTTGTATTTTGGATTTTGCAACCTGTTTATTTGTTTCATCATCAACATCCACCAAATAGTGTTCTTCTGAATGAGGCGGGTTAGACTACAGTCCATCATGCTGGCTAAGTTGGGATTGGTACATTTTACACACTTTTGAGAAGTATATAAGACCTCTCTGCTCAGATAGTACAGATGTAGATTGTTAAGGATATTTTCCTTTATGATTAAAATACCTAATCCACATGTAACATCGAGAAATTAGTGTTTTTTGCGAGGGGTTCAGATCACTAACCACCATTGGGAGAGCCTGGGAATTTAACTCTTAATCATTCGTATATTTCAGTACAAGGACCGGCTACCCAAGTACGGTTACCGGCTACACTTTGAAGCGAGGCGACCATCTCAGTCCTCAGGAGTAGCAATATATATAAATTCTAGCTTAGATAGGATTTTAATCATGTTTGTGGTTGTCTGTGGATATCTATGGGCTACAACTACTTAACATCAGGTTATTTGCATGTTCGTTTGCTACTCTTCTTACTTAAAAAAAAGAAAAGGCGACAGAAAATGGTCACTACGATGATTGGTTGGAATGCAGAGTTTTCTATATAATATATTAAAATAAAAAACAAATTTATGTAATTCAATTCATTATTATTAGGTGACAATCAATAAGTACTGTTGCTAGGCAACCAATATGTAACAGA
Organism: Phocides pigmalion okeechobee; assembly: GCA_018251015.1. Lineage (NCBI taxonomy): Eukaryota > Metazoa > Arthropoda > Insecta > Lepidoptera > Hesperiidae > Phocides > Phocides pigmalion. The sequence goes on from DWON01010593.1 coordinate 8,814, forward strand.
GTAATTCATAATAATAATTTCAGGTACCCAAACAATCTATGTGAAAACATGGGGCTGTGCTCACAACAACTCTGATTCAGAGTACATGGCAGGCTTGTTAGCCACACATGGATACAAGTTGACAGAGGACAAATGGCAGGCTCAGCTGTGGCTGTTAAACTCCTGCACCGTGAAGAGCCCTGCTGAGGACCACTTCAAGTAGAGATAATTTTATATATTACTAAAGTACTAGAAGAAAGTAACATGTTAACTTTAAGTAGAAATGAGAGTTGGTTACGTAGCAAACAAGTGTGCAGACTACCTAACTTCAAGACGCCTCTGCAGTCCATGGAAATCCATGTCCACCCTAAGCAACAATAAAGACCTGCCTGATGTTTTGCATAGATGTGCTGCTACTCCTGATGACTGTGATGGTCACCTCATATGTAAGTGTAGCCATGCACTGTGCATCAACAATAACTCATACACTGCCTTTCAGTGCACTATGTGGATGATGGTGGTACCTCCCCAGTCCAACTGTAGTCGTTGGTGGCTTCATTTGTGAAATACAAGATGCCTTCTATAAATGTTTATCTGTTATTTAATTCCACTTGTAGCCAGACTCTCATTTTCCATAATTGAAGGTAAAATACTTCTCATAAAATGAAAAGTTTGTACTTGAATAAATGAAATATAAACTAGGTTATTTAGTGTATTGTGTCTCTGGAAAAGTAATTTACATCTATACTTTGCTGGCTTGAAATCTTTGATATATGTAAATGAATTGATGATAAGTTGTTTTTATTTTCAGGAATGAGATAGAGCTGGGTCAAAGCCGTGGGATACACGTAGTTGTGGCAGGGTGCGTGCCCCAAGGTGCTCCGAGGGCTTCATACCTTCAGGGTTTGAGTGTTGTAGGAGTGCAGCAGATCGACAGGATCGTTGAAATTGTTGAAGAGACACTCAAAGGTTTGCCAACTCTTTTAATTGTCGTCGACATTATAATATAGTTACTGTTTCCTTTTAACGTGTGGAAAGTTGCAATTCGCAAGTAGGCCATCTGATAAGTAGCCGCTGCAGCCTATGAACATCAAATTAAATCTTAAAACTTTACTAACCCCTAATTTGATTTATACATAGATGCATCGCTACTAGTGTATTACTAGCGTTGGCTAAATGGTTGTCTGGGTTTAAAGTATATCCTGCAACAGCACTTCAGATAGTCAAATTGCTTGTTCATATATTGTCACCATACTTCTAAGTGAAATGCTGGAATATCTTTACAGCAGATTATGAAGGTGGTGATGATATTTCTCATGTCTAACTAGACTGTAGTTACACTGTAGTTACAGTTCTACCACTTAGTGTTGAAAGTATGACTGTAGAATGTTTGCATTATTACGTTTGTTGTAACTTCCAGGTCACACAGTCCGTCTGTTTGGTCAGAAGAAGACAGGCGAGGGTCGCAAAGCAGGGGGTGCATCGCTGCTCTTGCCCAAAGTCCGCAAGAACCCCTTGATAGAGATCATTCCCATCAACACGGGGTGCTTGAACCAGTGCACGTACTGCAAGACCAAGCACGCGAGAGGTGAACTGGGAAGCTACCCGCCGGAGGAGATAGTGGAACGAGCCAGACAGTCCTTCCAAGAAGGGGTGTGTGAGATATGGCTTACTAGTGAGGATACTGGTGAGTTGAGGGTTAATGGTGTGATCGAAACTTGGTGTTTGTATAGAATGTCGCGATCGAAAAAGTTAAGCTTCATTGGCTGCAGTCGCTAATTGGATGGGTGATTGTGGGAGGGCTTTTAATGACGTGCAGCAAGCATAGATCATAGAGTTTTAAAGGTTTTGAAGATGGTAGGGCCATTAAGCTCGCCCGGGGCGGTAC
>DWON01010594.1:0-10680 GCA_018251015.1 Phocides pigmalion okeechobee
AAGAAAATGTTTTTATGTACTAATACTGTGGTCTTTTCTGTTTTTGTGAGGCAATAAACAATTTTATTATTATTATTATTATCACCAATATTTGGTTTGACAAAACAATATCCATCTTATAAACGCTTTATATTTATGATGTACAAAGATGATATGAGATTTTTTAAACACCTAGTTAATGTTCTATTGCTTTTGGGTATAAACGCATTTTGATAGATGTGTCGCCGTTGTCTTGTTGGTGAAAAGTAAACAAGTAATGAAATAAATATTAGCTGTTGATATTGTGGTATTTTCAGAATAATTACATGATGTGTGATGTTACATTATTTTGCCATGCGCTATATAAACGTAATAAAATAACTATATTTATGTAATTCATCCATCCATCCGTCCATCGTACATAGGCCTCCCCCAGGTGCCGCCCCTCTGACCGGTTCTGTGCTCTCTGCATCCAGCGGTTTCCCGCGACCTTTATCAAGTTGTCGGTCCATCTGTTTGGGGGACGCCCTGTGCTCCTTTTGCCTAGACGTGGTCGCCACAATTCATTAAAATATTAAATTGGATACACTAAATTTTAAGGCCGGCCATAAAGAAGATAGGATTTAAGAAAAAAAAGAATAATGGCTGGAGTTGAAAAGACAATGGTAGTGCATGTGATGAAATACGTAAATGCAGATTATGACAATCTTTCAGTGAAATTTGAAGACGAAAATGGCGATCATTTATACCCTTGACCAAATTTGGGAATTAAGCATAATCTCATATTACGTCGTGGAAATCTAAGATAGGAAACAAATGATAAGACGATGAAGTGGAATGTACAAAAGAGAACATACGGCTTAATGTAATAATGACTACATAATTATCCCGGTATCTATTCTGTCGTTTACTTAAAGGCGACCGAAGACGAACGGAGCCGCCGGCGGTGAAAACTCTCGGATTATCAAATTTTTCCACTACACACGACACGACACGACAAAGCATGGCATGAGATCAACCCTTTAATAAAAAATCCCTTAATAATAATCCTTTAATAAATGAGAAGACAAAATGCGATAACTATCCCCAAGTTCAGATATTTTTATGCATCATTTATAAATGTATCTTTTTTCTTCTTCATTTTACTACTACTTTTTGTTTAATACATATTTTTATGTATTGTTTATCGTATAGTTTTTTTCATATTCATGTCATCATTTACTTTTTGTCTATATGTCTGTATTGTGGCTCTACGTCACTTTTTGTACTCGGTACGACGAAAACCAAACCGTTCCCTTTTATAGAATGTCTCAAATATATACTTTAGTTACGATCATGATCTATGCAACTGGTTCGAGATATCGGTTAGGTCAGTTCGAGATACATCAATCGTAAGAAACCATTGCATAGTAAGATTTATACATTTCTCAATGATGTTCGTTGAGAATCATATAGAAATGGCTATTAGCATTGTAGGCGAATATGAATGTTTCTCATCGTTTGTCCGATATATCGTGTGTGTATGTGTGTGTGTGTGTGTGTGTGTGTGTGTGTGTGTCACGACGGTAGATCGTGCGGTATCGTATGGTGCTGTGCCGTGTCGTGTCGTGTCGTTTCGTGTCGTGTCGTATCTTGTGATGTAAACCATAGCCTTAAAGCGCGAGTTAAATTTGAATGAGACGCGATACCTGTAATTAAAGCACCTCAAAGGAGCGTTTGCTTAAGTAATTAACGGGTGCATTTCGAAACTGGATTTTGAGAAAAGAGCCGTATTATGGGACTTGTATTTTCTTACGTTTCACTTTGAAATTGCGATTCAAATTCTAATTTAAACTCTTTATCCACTTCAAAGCGGAAGCTGTGATGGCTATTTACATATTTTTATTGGATTTCTCGAAAATTCTTATTGGCTCTGGAGAGTTTTAGGATCGGTCGTGATTGTGATTTTTCTTTTTATTAAAAGATTGGTTACTGCGTGATATTAAGTATAAAATATCACCTTCATCTTTATTTTCGTTTTCACATTTCGCTATATATAAACTGTTTATATAAGAAAATGAAATTGTTGCTTTTACAATTTTTCTTGCAATTTCTTCATATTTCTTAATGATTTCTACTGTCGTCTACTTTCCATTTTCATATAAATCAAAGACACACGTCAATTTTTGCTATTAGAAAGTCTGAAAATACCTAAAAATTTAAGCGAACGTGAACTAAGTAGCTGGTTTATATTAAATTGTAACTAATTTATTTATAGGCACTAAAGGCGTATGGAGGCGATCTAATTCTTTGACCAAATTATAAGTACCCTTCAGCTGTAGTATAATATATAGGGTCAAGGGTGACTCCACGCTGGGCTCAGCGGTCTCGCCACGGGGCTCCAATAAAACGAAATCGCAGAACTACGTAATTCAGTTCCATATGGCCGTTACGCTTGGATACTTGGAGGAAATACTTGGCTGGCACATACCGATCGCTACGTGAAGCGCATAACACCGCACTTGAGTAGATCGTAACAATCAACAAAATGAAGCAACGTCGGGCGCGGCCGAAAATTGGATGGGTGACCGATAGTGGTAAAAGTATGTTTTGAAGGAAGGGTTATAACCTAGCCCGGTTGTAAATGATAATCATATAGCAGGCTCAGCACACTTTCTTGATAAGAGACAAAATTTGATGATGTTTGTTCTATTTGTGGGGATGTAGAAAATATTTGTTATTGGACGTCGTGGATATTGACTGATAGGAAATACTGATATTTATACATATTATGCAGCAAATCCTTGCAGACTATGTGGCCACTATTATTTTTTTTTAACTTTTAATTTTAACTTAAAAATCTGGAAGTAATTAAGGCGATCCAGCGAAATGCGTCTGAATCACAAAACAAAAAAAATGTTGCTTGGTCTCAAAAGTAGTTGTTTTTGCTAACGGTACCATAACGTATTTCAGTTCCCAAGTTACAAAAATTGACATGCTTGGATTCGTGCCTGGAAACCTCTTGTGTAAACTCATTGTTTTTCTCTCTCAAAAAACCTTTTCAGAGTTAAACCAACTCGTTCCTATCTAGATCATCCGGCTCTTATTGTTAACCTATTATTTTAACTTGCGGTCCGTTTGCGGCCCGTCCGCGGATCGCTGCCAAGTTTCCTAGCCAAGGCAACGCGAATTTTGATGAAAGTGAAACAAGAATTTTTGTAATGGAATTTTTAGATACAATGGTGCGTTGCGCGTAATTTTTAATTAAAATATTTTAAAAGGCTGGCTGCCGGCTACGAGCCTGGAATAGGCACATGTTCAGCGCCATTTTGAAATTATCGTTTCATGTTCAGTTTAAAAGTTACGTTAGCAGAGATGAATTTATAGTTTAGATGCTAAACTTCACGGGAAGTCCAAGCTTCGAATTTCAGACACACGCTTTGATTTTTCGAAGTTATTTGCGTATTATAAATGAATCATCATTTGATTTACGGTGAAAGAAAGAATCATGAGGTTAATTGCATACCTGAGAGTTTTTCATCAGGTTTTAGAGTGTTTGAAGTCTATATATCCGCGCTTGTTCAGCATAGTGGATTAAAGCCTAAACGTTCTTAATCCGAGAGGGGCCTTTGCCCATCAGTGAGGCGTAAAAATTGTCGTCTTGTGGAAGAAATTACGGTATCTTTCCACTTACGTGTTATATGTGAAACGAATATTCGAGCATAGTTTATTGAATTGAATTTTACTTCATTATATTTATATTTAATATGATTTGATTAGATTTTATTTTATTTCATGTTATTGAAACTTTACGTCACGGCTGTGTCAATCAGGAAATCCGGGCCACCGAGTTTGGGCTAGACCTCCTCCCCTCAGTGACCGTCACAAACTCTCCCTTACCGCAACAGTATTCTTTTAAATTAATATTGAAATGTGTTAGATGAAAGGTGATTCAGATTCCCGCGTCACAGATGGATGGGAGCCGGCAAAATGTAGATGGCGTGCTCCGCCATACATCGCCATCGATGGATTGACAATCTCGAATACAGATGAGACTTTGCACAGCCTGATTCTACTAACAATTGGGATTTATTTTTACAGACATCAGATCTAAAATGTAGGAAACCAAATGATAAGTGCCCTTTTTATTTGTACGAAAAAGAGGCATTTGGTGTGGCAATAAAAAAACCTATATTTTAATGTTGAATGAATAAACATATCGCTCATATAGTGGTTTATAGAAACATTTATAAAAAAACCATGTTTATGTATTGCCTACTGCTGCCTTGTCTAAGGCTATAACTTAGATGTTTGAAAGTGAATAATTTATATAATGAAAAGATAAACAAATATAGCGCTAGTTTTCGTAATGAGACAAGACATTCATCAATGTGGTGAAAGGGAAATCGTTTTTACTCTTAAAGGTTCAGTCATATTTTTATTATTGTTTCTTTAATATTACATAATGTACATGTACTCATATTGTATGTGAGCGATATACTACAGACTTTTCATACAAAAAGTTATCAAACTAACCACTTACTTCAATTCTTTACATGAATTACAATCTTATTTATTGCTAGTTATTTGGCTACTTAGATGAAAGATCTAAAGTATCTGTAAGTAGGACATAAGGTGTATTTAGAGTTCAGATTGTCGATAAAGTTGGCAACAAAAAAAATATTTGTTGCGAACTACTAAGGAATAATTCGAAATGTTGTGTATTACTGTATTTTGCTTCTAATGAACAATTTTAGCTTATAATAGAATAATTGAATTAAGCGCTCATACCTGACTAGGCGCAACTTTACACAACACTATTTTATCGATTTATACAAAGTCATGTAAAAATCAATATAATAGTTGTTACTAGAATAGGGCCAAGGTCCCTAAGGAGGCTTATGTTACCTCAAAGCCTGGCAGGAATACCTGAAAATGTGTGAAGCGGAGAATAAATAAATGGGAGATGTGAGAGGCATATTTTCACAGAAACAATAACTGTTATTCGATACTAGTTATTATTACGAAAGCAGCTTTCGTAATACTGAATCTGTACATAGTAAAACAAACCGCCGTCTGTATGCTTAGGTATTTCTAACTACGTAACGGATTAAAAAAAAGGAAAAATCTTAATTTAACAATAAAATTATGGAAGAAAATTAATGTTTAAACGTGGGAGAACTATAATTCGACCGGGGAGGTATCGTTGCCCTCATAATCCGCCGTAAAATATTTTTTGTGTTATGGTTGAAGAGGTGTGGTAGCCGGCTATACTTTGAAGCGAGGCGACCATCTTCGTCTTCAGGAGTAGCAACATATCTACGTTCGATCTCGGATAGGATTACGGTCGTGTTTGTGGTTGTACGCGGATGTTTATGCGTTGTGGCTACTTAACATCAGGTGATTTGTATCAGCTCGTTTGCTACTCTTCTCACATAAAAAAAATAACTGTTCTAAAAGCGTTGAGTGCTTTGTACGAAATTGTAACTATTTCTGCATTTCGGAAATTATTTAAAAATCATAACTATTGGTATCAGCAATTCCGGGGTAAAAGCTCTTAGTAAATAAATAAGTATTCGAAGAGCTTTTAATACAAATTTTAAAAGGAAATAAATAATTATAATTAATTTCGCTAAATCGAATTGAAAACTTCGAAGGGACAAATATTTGTTATGAACCGTTTCTTTTGATGTTAATAACTTTGACGTTGGAAATGCTAAGTAAAAGTTCTTTGATACAACCGCCTTAACAACATTTTTGGCAATTTTTCTCATTAGCAATCTTTATTGATGGGTTCAACTGCACTAGTTAGACCCACGGCTTCGTGTATTTAAAATTTTGATATAGAAAGTAAAAAAGGCTAATACTATATATGTATGTATTTGAAACTGAATCCCTATTTCCCTTGGTTACGATTAAACCGATTTCATTTATCTTTTTTTATAAATGTTCTAATACTTCGCAGAAAGTTCCTATGGAAAAAAATAGAAAATTGCGTAGAAAAAATTTAAATTTCAGAAAGTATAATGACTATTTGAATCTCGCGCAATTTGGCAGTTCCTTATGAACTTCACGTGTTTGAACGTTCACTTTGAATGTCGCGCGTTTGACCGTTCACATTGAATTTCGCGCGTTTGACCGTCCACTTTGAACTTCGCGCGTTTGACCGTCTACTTTGAACTTCGCACGTTTAACCGTTCAATTTTAACTTTGTGCATTTGATAGTTCGCTTTGAATTTCACGCTTTTGATAGTTTTGAAATAACTTTCTATTGTGTATTACGATGTGAATTAATTATTCATAGCTAAGATAGGATAGGATCTGTAGAGTCAGCCAATGTAATAAATAAATATGTGCTGAATTATTGTTAAAGAATATTCGTAGCTATTTCATAATTCATACTAATCAGTTTTACAGTTTAAAAAGTAAATCCGAGTACTGAACACTCACGCTCCAAAAACTATGACAGAAAAATATTCTCATCTGTTTTTTATATGCAAATTATTCCACATTTGTCGTTTATTAAAAATAATACAAGCTACGTAGCTTTCAAGAATCAAGGCTCCTGTTAGACCTTAAACGTGAAAGACTTGATATACATATAAGCGAGAAAATAAATATTCGCACAGTTCAAAGGTTTTGCAACCTATACCCAATTTAAAGTTAATAAAATTGATATTCTGACCTTTTCCGAATTCATTTAAGTAATATACACAGCGATCCGGCGATGAAATCACGAATTCATGAAAATGTTAATAATTTTTATGGAGGTTTTTCAAACGGCAACCGGGGAGGATTATTTATTTAGGGAAATCGGGGCGGAGTGCTTAAGTAGATAGTCTTAAATTTGAATCTTAAACAGGACCTCATTATTTATTTTAAGTAGAATAAAATGCATAGGAATTCCTTTTTTTATTATGTTAATGCCGTTTTTCGTCGACTCTTGAATTTTAATGGCGACTGCTTTGTCACTCTTGATGGTAATGAATGGTAAGTATAAGACGTGTTAATGGAACGAAAGGTATTAGGGGTGACTGTGTACTGGTGTTATGTGTTCATTTATATTATATACGTGTATAATGGTGGAAGAACTAGACTTCAATCAGGGTATCTCACTGATTAAATTTCATCGTCATCTTGCGATGTGTGGATGGAGTTGGGACTAATGAAACGATTGATGGGTGGATATGCATGCCTTTATTAAGGGAAAATACATCTTTTTATATTAAAATATATAATAGTTTAAACTACGCGTCCGATTACAAGCGTAGTATTACTAGTGTCTAGTTACTAATTAAATGAGGAGATTTAATATGATATCCCAATAATAATTAGAAGAATTAAATATGATATTTTTTACATTTAAAGACACGTGTGACCTAAATTCCTTAGTGATATCTAATATGAGTACCTATATCTAATACCTACATTACAATCTGCATATTTCGGAGTAATGCAATTTTTGTGTTTTGGTTGGAGAGATGTGGTTGCCAGATCGAATGCCTGTGTTTCGGTTGGAGATATGCGGTTGCCGGATCCAATGCTTGTGTCGGTTGGATATATTTAAAAGCACGACGATCATCTGAGTAACGCGATCATCTCTATCAGTCGTTAGATATTATTTCAGTTTTATTAAGTTATAGAAACTCCGTCACAATAACCCACTATCACTATGTATGATGGATATTTAAATGCAGGCTCTAAGAACATAGGTAGTAATGTCTAATAAAGAATTTATATACCGAAAAAAGTTATAGCTATCTTTTTTCGGTATATAAATTCTTTTATACCGAAAAATTCTTTCTGTAGACAGATTAGTTCAAGAGGAATGTTTATGTGTATAATACAAGCACATTATAGTAGAGATAATTCGAATAATTCAGATTTGTAACGTGACGGCGAAAACACAATCGTGGGAAGCTTTGTGGATTAATGTATTAGATAAAATCAGGAGATCTAGTCACAAAGAGACTACTTTGCCCAACAGTGGGATGTACTTCATAACGTTATTCACTGGCTACACTGTCATGTTGATTTATTCAGCTTGAATACTACATAGCTCCCGATGAAATTGAATAGTCCCGAGCTACTAGCCGCTAATAACATTTCTGAAGCCGACGACTGAGCGTAGTCGCTAAAACGATTACGAGCGCACCCCGGAGGGCTTTGTTTGACGAACGCTACGGAAATACTGAGTGGACTAGTTAGTTGGCTTATCTAGACGTTGTCCTATTTTATAAGGGATTTATACCATTGTTCTGCAGAATTTACGTGGCTGAAGTTGGGATACTGACGTTAAAAGTTATAATTAGCATATTAAATGTTATATTGAATGCGTTAAAACAAATTTTGATAAAAACTTAACCTAAATAATAATCTACGGAGTTCGTGTCCACGCAGCATGGTGCCAAGAACGCTGAAAATTTTCTGATATCAACCAGCCTTTTTGGCACCAGCAGGGTTTATAAAAACGCTGGTAATCACTGCGCGGTGTATCAACCAGCCTCCCTGTTATTAGCAGCGTCTGTCAAAATGTTATATATGTATATACAGGTCTGTGTTTTCATGTTTTGCAGGATTTTAATGATGCATATATAACTATTATCCTCTACAATAACTATATGTAAACTTATTTACATTGACTACAGACAGCTTCTTTTACAGGCTGAAATAAAACCATATACGAGTACTTACTACTTCAATCGAGGGACTGCGTGATATTGCTTTCGTGTTCCATGAAATACACAATTATCAAATACTTTGGACAAATACCCCGTTGCACTTACAAGCTGCAACAAACGTACAATACGGTAGATATTATCCACAAACGATTCGTGAAACAATTACAGTGACGTCTCGAAGGAGCTTTATTTGTCGGGAGCGCGGCGTTCGTACAAACAAGTCGCGGGGTGAAATATTTATTTTCGAACCGTTTAGAAACGTCCGCTCCGTCCGCGGTACGTGACACACGTATGGATTCTGATAAGGGTTTTAAACACACATACACACACACATATTGTAGTTATTATTACGAAAGCAGCTTTCGTAATACTGAATCTCTACATAGTGAAAGAAAGTCACTTTCGGCGTCTGTACGCTTTGACCTTTCTGACTACGTAACTGATTAATAAATGGAAAAAAAAAATATAAAAGTAAAATGATTGACGAGAATTAATGTTTAAACGTGGGAAAACTATAGTTCGACCGGGGAGTTACACCGCCGCCCTCATAATCCGCCGTAAAGCTATACTTGTGTTTCGGTTGGAGAGGTGCGGTTGCCGGCTACACTTTGAAGCGAGGCTATCATATTAGTCGTCAGGAGTAGCAACGCATTTACGTACGAGGTCAGATAGGATTATGTCGTGTTTGTGGTTATACGTGGATATCTATGGGCTCCTATTGCATAACGTCAGGTGGTTAGCGTGCTCGTTTGCTACTCTTCTCACGTAACAAAAGAAAAACGTTCATTAAGTGTATGTAAATACCTTACAATGAAATAAAATATTTGAATTTGAATTTCAGAATGTGAATAGTTAGGCCGTAGTCAACCTCGCTGGTCAAGTGCAGAATGGCAGATCGCATACAATTTTGACCACTTTATGAAAAACTCCCAAGCATGCAGATTTTTTGATGCATTCCCTCATTGAATCACGCGATATTTTTTCTAATTACCACATAACTCTAATTATCATATTTATTAAAGTTGCCTAAACAAAGCTTGAAATATCTAAAAAGTAAATAAATCTAAATATGTACGAGTAAAAGTAAGTAAAAAAGTGTATAAAATAAATTAAATGTGTGTACATAAAGTATGTTAATTAAACTTAAAAAGCTTCATCCATATTACTATCTTTTTGACGAGATCCCAAAACGCTGGCGACATTACCTCGTTGAATAGCCAGACTAATCCTTTTCCCGAGGTAAGCGCCAGCCCTTTGGTCATCGGTGGAGCCGATTAACCACTTGGACACTTGTCTATTAAACATCCAAGCGAAGATACGTCATCGTTCCGACCAAAATACAAGTAACAATGATTTACGGCGGATTGAGACCTGCCGTGATCCTCCCCGGTCGAACTATAATTATCCCACCATTAAAACACATAATTACACATTACATATTACATACTTATAATCAAACGCGAGAATCGAACTCCAGACCTCATGCGAGTCCGGAATCTTATCAGCTATTCATATAAATAAATACAATGTACAGTGAAATATTTATTCGGGGAAGAGCGTTTAGAACCGGCCGCGCTGTTTGCGCTACGTGACGAACGGGCACTGATGGATTTTGATAAGGGTCGTGTTCGTGTTGGTAGCGGGAAAGAAATATTGGAAAAACAGTACGGTAAATTATTGTTTGAGCAGCCTTAGGGAGGTAGGGATGTGTTGTATGGCACGTGGTTCGTAAATATTTCGCGTAGACCATGTAATATAGTTGTATGCCACGCTGGCTGCCCGTGCGGTATTAACCACATTTACTTAGATAATCCCGCCTCACGTTACATATTCTTGCTTGAAACAGTTTTTGACGAAAAAACCTCATTATTTTTGACTCTGCAATGTGCTAATTTTGATACAGTATTTACTATATCATTTTTTTTATCGTGAACGAGTAAGAAACGGGCATGCAGGCCACCTAATGTTGAGTGGTCACTGCAGCCCATGGACAACCAGGCCCAATCTCAAATAGAACAGAAGTTCTATTTAAAAATGGACG
>DWON01010595.1:0-10680 GCA_018251015.1 Phocides pigmalion okeechobee
AATAGAACTTCTGTTCTATTTGAGATTGGACGTGGTTGTCCATGGACTGCAGTGACCACTTAACATCAGGTGGCCTGAATGCCCGTTTCTTACTCTTTCACAATAAAAAAATATATATTCTTAGCCTTTTACATTTCGCAAAAATGTTTTTTTTTTTAATAAGGATCATATCTTAACATTCCAATTTAAAGCCATCTAAATCTAGCTTTAACTTTATGTATTTTTAAGTCTCTCAAAAACAGTTTTACAAATAAGCGTCATATCTAAAGATAATCTTAAAAGAAGCTTTCTTTCACGTGAAAGAACTTCGATTTACTTCAAAATCCGTGCAGTGTATAAAGTCTGAAATCCAACACAAGCATACCGACTATGAATCACTTCAGCGAGCGCCTGATGGAAATATGCGAGGCATCTCTACCGATGTATAAGATTTATCGCGGTATTCCTCTTGCCTTCTGAAAGTAATTACTCAAGTATCTAACACATGAAACATTAAATATTTTGAGAGCAAAATGTACTTCTACTACTAGAAGAAAGGAGTTGAAACTGAAACAAAATATTATTGTTATTGTTGTTTTATATCCCTTCTTTTTGTATTATAGAAAATGTGTACGACCTTGGAATAGGATATCGTTTTCGAGCTATGACAGCAAACTTTTTTAGGATGTCTATGTCTACGATTACATAAAATCAGGTGGTTTGCATGCTCGTTTGCTACTCTTCTCACAAAAAAGGTCACGTGATGACTACACGCATTTCCAAACGCATTTTCACGCTCACAGCGTGTTAAAAAGCTAGCACTCATCATTATGTACAGCCAAAACTATCGTATAATAATAAAAGTAAATCATTAATCCAACGAAATGCCCATTCAGTCCGCGTAATTGAAACGAGAGTGTCACTTTGCGGCGGTCAGTCACAGTGTGAATGAAATGTAATGTGTTACGCCATCAACTCTGGTTTCCTGTACCATTGTATTGTAGGTATATAATATTGACTCGCGTGGCGTAACGGTAACCACGCCAGACCCACATAATAGTATACGATTCCTGATTTGATTCCTGTACCATTGTATTGTCGCTACAGTACAATAGTGGCTCGCGTGGCGTAGGGGTGGCTGGTCTGATACGTAGAGGGTTCCGAATTCAATTCCCGGCTGGGCAGATCTGAAACATGAATTTAGATTACTGTTCTGTGTCTGGGTTTTTGTGTTCTCGTATCTATGAGTATCCATGAGACCTACGACAAAGGCAATAGCCGCACCTTTCCAACCGAAATACGAGAGTTGTTATATTGCGAATTATGATGGTAGCGGCGATACCTCCACCCTCAACTATTGTTCTACCATTCGTAAAACTACGATCTACGAGCGGTTTCAAAACATCCATGTGATGGATTGGCCACTAATACTTATCTCCAACACAATAGAGCAGCAAGGTAGAGCACGCTCTAGGTCCCAGCTGTAGAGACTCATTTAGCAGTGAGACATAAAACAGCGCAGTCTGTTCGTAATGAACATGACGAATTCCCACTCGTGTTTCGGCAAGTTTTCCTATAGGTACCTTCTAAACATTTTCCGAATCGACTAATACTCATTACGGGAAGGTGACGGAGGTCCGTAAAAGCCAAGAACTTAATTAACGTCCCTGGGCTTTACTCAACATTTATTTGAGCGTGAATTTGGCCCGGGCAATAAAAATAAACAATGAAAGGCGCTCAGGTGAATTCCTTCTCTAGTCACGCGCTGGCTGATACATTTATTTAGTCTTGTTTCGTAGATTTCCTATGAAGTACCGCCTATTCAGGTCTGGATTTCAACGAAAATTCTGTGTTTTTATTTTTGCTCCACTCGAAATATAGCTAAAATGAAAAGGAACGAAGTCAGGCCCAAACTCGACCAGGCGTAGCTAACAGCGACAAAAAATCATAGTAAGTTTTTGTGTGATATGTATATGCAATATAACAGCAGTACATAGAATGTTAATTAGATAAACGATTGATTAAGGTACATATTCGGTGCGATCTGTTTTCGGATGGGTGACTATGAGTATCTAAATTTGTGTTATCATTGGAGTGGTCACGATATTTTTGGACGGGGGAATACGGCCCCTTAAGGTGAACCCTGTTTCCCTCGACCTGAAATCTTGTTGTGTCTTCATTGGGTACGTCACGATTTCATTGGACGAGGGAATATAGGCCTTAAGGAAGCCATTTCACCGTAACTGCTGTTGATGGAGTAGATAGTAGATAGAGTATAAATAAATATATAAATCGTTGCGTGCTTCAATGCTCGGGTAGACATTTTAAGTCGACGGTCCTGATTATCGATATTTGTTTTAAAATATCTGGCAGACCAGTTAGATCGACAGATCCTCATATTAAAGCAGTGTAGTGGAACACCTTCTACATCTTTTATAATTGTGAAGACCGGTCTATGCCCTGAGTGCGATATAAATTGAGTGCATTGATCATGAACTTATATAAAGTAACCCATAGAAAGTTGTAGGATATTGGATCAGCACTACTGCCACCTTTTTTAATTTTAAAACAGTTGTAAAACTCCAGAACAGAAAACTCCTGCGATTGCTATCCAGCGCGGTAATGCAGCTCTCGGAACCATGCCGCATAGGCACAATTTCCCTTTGGATTGTTTAGGTTAGGTTTTTATTGTAATTAGTTTTAAGAAACTAATTACAATAAAAACTAAATTAAAATATTTGAAAACATTTCATTTAATTATGAGATATTTACACATACTTAAATGTCAAAGTTACAATGTAAAATCAGTTCATGGGTGTCTACCGCTCCGTTGGCTAAAGTTGACCGGGGGAAAAAGCTGACGGAAAAAACTCTCGGAACTATTTATAAGTTTATCTTAATATAGTCCACGTTTCTAACAGGCAGTACATTGAGAAACACGTGACCTGTCCGTGGTATTTGTTTCTTAATCAAGAACCCTAATGAATGTTCGGCGTTCGACATACAACGTTTGATGTTCGCAATTCTATGACGTCGAACGTCGAACGTCAAACGTCGAACGTTGAACATTCGACGTCCAATATACTATCTATAGTCTAATATATTGTCGTACGATCAGTTATTTTATATACTTTCATTAAATATTGTTGGTAACACCGAGTAAAGATACTTTTTTGATTATGAACTTTGTAGATAAAAAAGTAAAAAAAAAACAAAAGAATGAAAAAAACAGAAGAGGTTAGATTTTTCTGACGACATTATTATTGATTGTTAAGCGTGGAGTTCAAGATTTCATGTGCGGATGATTATAAAAGTTATTTGTTCACCATTGTTGTTAGTTTGTTTTCTATTTCTTACAATATATTCAGTAGTTTTCAAAACTACATCGAACGGACAGACAAACAATGTAACAATCGGAGTCATAGCGCGAATGGCAAGTTACTAGAGTGAAAAATTACAACTACTCACTGAAATTTTATAGTGATACATCAGTGTCGAGAAACGGTTTAGAGCAACAAATTTTAAAAGCAATTTGCAGAAGGAAAATAACCTCACTATAAAATTTATAGCGGAGAACGCGTTCGGAACTGACACTTGGATAACCTGCTATAAATTAAAATAAATCCACTATTGACCGTTAAAATAAATTTAAACACAAATTTGTCTTAATTAATTCTTTTGTTTCTTTTGTTATTAGAAGAGAAGCAAATGAGCGTGCCGACCACCACCACTCGTCGCCACTTTAAATAAAATAGGACTTGTCTTATCAAAGGTGGTAGAATCTATAAGGTTGAACCGGGTATGTACCACCGCCATGCCTATTTTCTGCGTGAAGCTTCCATTCATTGTGGTAAAAAGATGTGGGTGATGACTTACTAACAAATGAGGCGACTACATGGCGGATGACCACATATTGCAGCAACTACTTAACATGGTCTGCATGCTCGTCTGCTAGTCTTTTCATTTAAAGAATCATTTTGATAAATTGCTTCGGTACTTTAAGATAAACGCAATTCTTATATCTCACTTGGATGGTTCTCACCTCGCACGTGAGAATACCATCTTAGTCGTTAAGACCAGCAACATTTAGGATCGACTCCCTACTGGGACCCTTGTTTTTTATGAAGTTGGTTACAGATGTTCATGAACGCCAGTGACCACTAGTCATCAAGTGAATTGCTTGTTCGTTTGCTGCTTCCATTTTATAAAAGTCGTAGAAGCCTGGTCACATCGTTCGTGACTTTAGTCGGTTTCCATAGGTTTTTATGTGATAACGACGAAAAGCACGAAGAATAACAAACGACCAAGCATTCCACATGATGTTAAATGATTTGCAGAGGTCACTTTTAGTCATCCACATACAATCTCAAACAGGGCTAAAGTTTGAAAGTTGTAATGTCATAATTATACATATTTTTATGTGAATGGTCGCTGCAACCCACAAATATCCACATGTTATAAAATTCAAATCTTGTAATTACATAATTATATCTTTTATGCGAATAATAAAATTACCTTTACTACTCGTCCACACTGATTCGCGCCTGACATCACTTCGATATGTCCTCCCTACGGGACTAATTAGGCTACTAATACCTAATTAGGATATCTTTTAATTAAATAACTAACTCATATAGTAAAATGTATTCGGTGATTACGTTATTCCAAATACAAGATAACAAGTAATAGTATTTCATAATTAAGAAGGACTGTTTTCTTAGTATTAATGAAAGTAATAAGCATTTTCCTAAAATAAATATATTTCATAAAAAATATTTTGTTTGCTATATATTTTGAATCAATAATATTAACTATATTTTTTTCATTACTAATATTTGTAATCAGTTGCACGGCTCGTTACCACGTCTCAACTGAGGTAGGGGAAGGCAAGGTTGACAATTGCTATTGGTAGATTAATTCATATATCCTATGTCTATCTATTTTTTTTGGGTACCTATAAGTACCCGGTATGTAGTAAAATGTAGGTATAAATTCTAAATAATATGAGTTTAAAATCAAATCTATAATGAATTTCATGACATTTCCGTTCATGTTTTTTAATAAAATCGCGTAAATATAATAGCCACGCCGATTTGACACGTACAGGGTTCTAAGTTCGATTCCTGGTTAATGAGATAATTCATGATGAATTTAGATTTCTATTATAGGCCTGAGTGCACCCATAACATAGGGTATTCTAGTGTGGGTGTTGTTAGTGTAGATAACTATTTATTATTTTTTATCAAAGTAGAAATTAAATATTAATACATATTATTTCATTAATTAAACGTAGTAGAGCTTCTGATAATTAAAAAATATTAAAGCGTCCTCCAATTTCAAAGTATTTTAATCTTTATGATATTTTCGAGATTATGTTGACATTTTAAATTATAGCTGTAATCATTATACTGAAAGGCCTCAGAGAAATATCCGATTTATTAATAAAATTTAATGATAAAAGGTATTTAATCCTACTAGCATTATAATTGTAATCAAAATGTGTATTAATTTACAAAGTATATTTATGATAAAGTGTATTTAACTCTACTAGTACCAAACAAAAAAAGAGTTAAACTAAACGGTAAGATTAGCCGTGACCACGAGCCATGCAACTGATTGGAAATGCTAAAATCAAAAATCAAAAATAGTCAATCATGAGAACCCGCTACATACTAAAATGTATACCAAATGTATATTTACTATGGAACATAATTAACGTTTTAAATAAATAAGTTAAACTAATACATGCTCATTGTTTAGCCGTGACCACGAGTCATGAAATTAGTTCGGAATATCGTCAATTAAATATCAAAAATCGTTAATCATGAGAACACGGTACATACTAAAATATATAAATTCCGCTATGACATTACTTTCGAATCATAACTTTATATATTTGTATACACTCGTTTACAAATATAAAAACTAGCCTAGTCTTAATATACCCGCATTTACACAGAAAATCCAGGGTTCGAACCTTTGGCACGCGTCTTTGATTTTAGGATCTCATTGGCGTATTAATTATTAGTTATCAATGTCTTAGAGTTCTCTATAAAGTTAGTAGAGGTATAAAATCTACCAGTTAATACATAATTAGCGTAATGGACACAGCCTTCTTCTCATTTTAAAGGTGAACCGTGCCTAGCAGTCGGACAGAAATGGTTGATGGTGATATTCGTGATGGTGAAATTTAATTACCCAGAAAAACTCAATGTCACGTATTTTGAAGTTAAAACTTATTTAGCGACGTTGAGCACTTTTGTTTAAACTCGTGACAGGACACATGACCTGATCGAAAATTCGTAAGATGGTGCAACATAGGAAATATATTTTTAATTTTATCAGACTCAAGTTTTCACTTCTGCCGGCATTCCCGGAGCGCAACCCGGTTAATTTTTTTTAATGTAAAAATGTGTAATACCGCCTTTTTACAAACGAGGCATTCGGTTTAGTTTATAGTTATCACGTAGCGTCTGCAATAAAGGTCAAAAGGAATGCCCCTGAAATAATAACTTCTTACAACTATTCTAGATGGTATTTGTCCTGATGTCCATCGGCAGTGACCACTTACCATAATCCGCTCTCATAATCCGCCGTCAAGCATTATTTGCATTTCGGTTGAAGAAGTGAGGTTGTCTGCTATACTTTGAAGCGAGGCGAAAATATTAGTCCTTAGGAGTAGCAAAGTATCTGCGTTTGAGCTCAGATAGGATTTCGGTCGTGTTTGTGTTTGTACGTGGATATCTATGGGCTGCGATTACTTAACATCAGGTGGTTTACATGTTCCTTTGCTGCTCTTCTCATTTAAAAACACCACCTGGCCGCATGCTCAATAATTTCATAAATAAAAATACATACGACAAAATTTTATAATTCATTTCCTGCCCATGATAACAATATCAAGCCGATACAAAATACTTCACAACGGTCATCTACGCCCGGTTATATCTGTCAGTATTAAATGCTTTTCATTCCAAATTACCCGTAAAGTTTGAAACTCGTTAAGGTACAGATATAAAGCAAATGATTTATAAATTAACAGAAGTTTTAATGCGCTGGCCAATCAATGCGTTGTAATGGAGTTTCCCTGTAACGATTTTTGTGAAATGAAAGTGTTTCATTGCCATCAAATAAAGAGTAACTAGATATTTTTTGTAAAAACAAATGAATATGCAATTCATTTGAGGGTACAAAACGACACGGTATGCTACGATACGATTTCTTTTTATTTCTGATTTGTTATCTTCTAATATGTAATAGGTTTTCGCGGAAACTTTACTAATTTCTGAGTATTTTATATGTTGCATTTTTTTGTATATTATTTTGTGTGTTTCTCAAAAATAAAATAAAATAGATACGATACGTAAAAATAATGCAAGTTCATAATCTCACGCAGAGATTTGCGATCGCTATTCATCCCGGAAATGTTGCCAATATTATTCACACCATGCCGCACGGACACAGATTTAATTTAGAATGTTGAGATTAGGTATTTATTATAATAAATTTTAAGGTGTTATATGATATGTTTAAGTTAATTCTTATTGAAGATATATTTTCCTTATCACTTCTATTTTACTCTCTCTTATTGCTTCTCTTATCCTCTTTTATATTTTTCTTTTTAACCACTCTTAACAATTTTATTTTAATCTCTGTTATCTCTCCATTTTGCCTATCTCTCAGCATTTGTCTTTTGTTTTGTGTTATCGTTCCTCTTTTACAATCTCTTAAACCTTCTTCTATTTTACTCTCTTTTGTCATAACAATTTTACTGTCTCTTACCATTCCCCATTTAGTCTCATTTATCATTCCACTTTTACTCTTTCTTATCGCTTCTTTTGTACTCTCTTTTACCGTTAGTAGTATGAGAAGTGGGTCATTCGGATACGCTGTCATGAATTTCGCAATCGAAATGAGTAATTATGACATCAAAACGGCTATTTTAATGCTCACTTCGGTTGTCCCTTGTAAAATATTCTACGTTGTGCTGATTGTGTCGGCCATAAAATTTCTGTAATGTTTATTATGGTTGACTACTTTAATATAGACAAGCTGTCTCTGCGGTATACCTAGCGTTTACTAAGAATTGTTTTTTATTTCATTTAATATACACAAGATATCCCCACAATGTTAGTCGCGTTTGTTTCTTTTTGAATATTTTTTTATTGAATTGAAATATACTTTGTTTTATAAGACTGTTTAAAAGAAACAATATCACAATGCATTATCTTCGTAGTCAGTCGTGTTTGTGAGTATACGTGGATGTCTATGGGCTGCGACTACTTAATATCAGGTGGTTTACAAGCTCCTCTGCTACTCTTCTTGAAAAAACTGTGACTCTCTACGCTTTGCCTCCTCGGGCGGTTACGCAAACCTGCTTGGTCTATCAGAGAGGTATACGGGTACACACGCTCACTTTACATAAGAAACAATAATATACCTAAAATATACACACTTAATATAAGAATAACAATACAAAATCTTTGCACTGAGTATTCGTTTCCAGTCAACTATAAATTTCGTCTATTGAAAAGTCGTCCCTTATTTCTGCAAATGTAATGTAATAATTGCTACCAGAAACGAGCTGGGGAACCTAAATCCTCAGGATTATAACACGACCACGTTCCCGATTAGTAAAATCAACACAACTTGTATAATAAAAGCGTTTTTAGCGCTCGTCTGTATTTCTTATTGTAGCTATGTTTTTTGTTAGAAAATTAGCAATCGAGCGTGGAGGCTGTCTGATGTAACGTGGTTGCTACAACCCACAGATAGCCACATACATCCTTAAATAGGAGTTAAGTCCGAGTTTGGATATAGGTACTTTGCTAGTCCCGACGATTGAGATAGTCATCTCATATAGTTTTTTGTTTTGAGAAATAGCAAAGGAGTGTGAAGGTAGCCTGGAATAAAGTGGTTGCGTCAACGCATGGACATACACATAGTTATAATAATTTTAAAATCATTTATTCATGTAATGTCTTATGATTTAGTAAATTAAATAATTAATTAGTACTTTATTTTAATTTTTGCACTGGTCATATTGACGATGGTGGTAGATTTTTTTTTCTGGTATGGAATACATTGAGAAATTGTCGGGAATTTTTGAGGAGTGAAAAAAAAAGAAGAGGCGTTTTTGGTTGGAGCAGGAGATGGTGGCCTGAACGACTAAATTTGAATTAATTGTGTAAAACTTGAAATAACATAATCTATAAATATTATAAAACACAGTACCCCACTGCGTCTGTCTGTCTGTTTGTGACAAACTCAAGAAGTACTGGATGAATTTCCTCACAGTTTTCAATAACAGACAGAGCGATTCCTGAGGAAGGTTAAATTTTATTTGTAAATTGGGCGAGAAATTAAATAGTAAAATTCAATGTAGTAATTCTGCCATCATTCGAAAAACATAGTTCTATTTGTTAGTGTTTGTAAGTAGGTAACTAATGATGTATTATGAATGAAAGAAAAATAATGTAAGTAAATATAAACTCTTGTGTTGGGGTGAAAGAGGGTCGCTCGTGCGAAGCTGGGCCGAGTCGCTAGTCATACATTTATATATATATATATATATATATATTTCAGTATGGTATTTCATAGTCGGAAAACTTAAGTACCTACTAAAGCAATGTTTGAGACTTTACTATATGCGGTCGAATGTAGGTGTGTTGTTACTGCTAAAGACTGATATTATCGTTTATAAGTGTAGTCAGTAACCACATTTCTCTCATTGATACAAAGCGGTTGCTTTTCAGATAATTATGAAGACGACAGACACACTTCCTAAAGGCGAAACATAGGTCATCCACCCATTAAACCACCTAGTACTATCTGTCGGAAGTGAGACGAACCCGTATACGATATCGGTTTGATAACACGATGATAGTCCGATGCGGTAGGTTAACCGATAAAAGATTTATCATCAAGAGAGTTCAGTTCAGTTGCCTATATGCCGGCTTCTCGCCAGTTTATGCAGCTGAAATATCGTCGCTAGATGGATTCTGTCGCTATATTGGTTATGTAGTTGTCTTCGTAATAAAGTGCTTTCCCTTGACAAATAAATTAGTGACCCGGTCCAGCTTAGCTCGAGTAAATGAGTTTATATTTACTTATATCATTTTTCTTTCATACATGCATCCAGTCATTACGTAGTTGCAAAACCAGTGAATTTCTATATTTTATTTTCAACAAATTTACAAAAAAAAACGTAACTTATAATGCACCAAAACCTTCCTCAGGAATCACTCCTGTTGTTAATAACTGAGAAAATCGGTCCAGTACTTTTTGAGTTTATCACGAACAGACAGACAGACGCGGCGGGGAACTTTGTTTTATAATATTTATAGATTATGTTATTTCGACAGACAGTGGCGATGAGCGCCTTTTTATAACATTTAGAGATAAATTTATTTATAATAATCATTACAAGTGATGTAAGATAAAATACAATTTTAAACTAATATCATTACCGAATTTATACATACATTTTACTTTATAACGAGTACTCACGATAAAAGTTTTTTTAATGGGCGATATGTCAATTATTTGTACATGAAAAATAAACAACAAAAATGTGATAAATAATTACCAAAATATACATTTTATGTTTTTTTTTTATTGTGATAGAGTAACAAACGGGCATGCAGGCCACCTGATGTTAAGTGGTCACTGCAGCCCATGGACAACCACGTCCAATCTCAA
>DWON01010596.1:0-10680 GCA_018251015.1 Phocides pigmalion okeechobee
GTTAGTATGCTCGTTTGCTACTCTTCTAACATAAAAAAAAATGTTTACTTAACTAGTATATGTAGCATGGGCACAAGTTGCTTTTTGTGGGAGGTAGAACGGTTTTTTTTTCCAAAATTTATGGAGATAATGTTCTAAGGAGATGGAATGGAATGGGAGATGGAAGAGTGTTTTTTTGTCTAATTTTTTCAAGATTAGATCTTGCACAGTTCCTGAGAAGTAAAGGAAGCAATTCTTAATGTTCAGTCTAGGTGTGGTTCCCAATATGTGTAGACAATAAACTTAAGTAATCGTAAATAAATATTTATTATGTGAGGCAGCAAAGGAGCATGCAAGCTACCTGATGTTAAATAGTCGCTGCAGCCCGTGGACATCTACAACCTCAAAGAGTACAGTCCTATCTGAGGTCGTACGTAGCATTACTACTCCTGAGGATTGAGATGGTCGCTTCACTTTAAAGTAGCCGACAAGCGCACCTCTTTACCTGAAACATAAGAGTTTAGGGTGGATCATGGAGGCTGTGGAACGTACCCAGGTCGAATTTGTCAAAACCTGCCTTAGGATTATTGACCCACTGCTGGGCACAGGTCGTCTTGTAGAATGAGAGGCCATAGTCCACACTGCCCAAGTACGAATTGGTTGACTTAACACACCTTTGACAACTTTATGGAGAACTTCTAAGAAGCTTTCCTCATGTTAGGGTAGCCTTGGCTCAGATAAGACTTAAGTCCTGCTTGAGATTGTTTGTACATGTCCACGCTGCAAATACTGTTTCACAGCAGTTGGCTTGCATGTTCTTTTGTTACTCTACACATAAAAATGATGTTCAATATGCGAGTATATACGGTTCCTGTTCATAAAAATATTTAGCAATTTTATTTCAAAAAGCCTATGTAAGCAACACAGAGGCTTTAATTAAAAACTTTATTTGTAGCCTAAAAATACTGGCAGCTTTGTTGACTCGGCTACAGATAAAAAGCATATGAAAAATTCATGTTCATTTTTCGAAAAAAAAGTTCATTGTGGGCTTTTATTACTGTTTTATTTTGTGCACACACAGTAATAATGGAATGAGTGTAAAGGTGTGTGCACACGATATTAACTAGAGGTTAAATTAAATGGACTGATATTGATATAATTATAATTAATAATATACTGTTTAATTTACACGCGACGTTTTTAATGATAATTGTAACGTAATTAAAATTAAAACGAAAAAATTCTAGCCAGTAGACATATTTTGTGGGTTTTGGTTTTTAATTTGTTTACTTTTAAATTTATATACGGATGTACAATTGGTAATTGGTTTTAATTAAAAGTAATTGAAATATTTTCAAAATTATTTATAAACCAAAATTTAAATCAATTACACTGTAAAGTTGCTTAATCATAGTAATAAACCAATTAGTCCAGAATTATAAAAGCATGTTAATTGATAATTAATTAATTTCACTCGGATTTAGCGATAATAGTTGACAATTGGTTAAATAAGCGACTTATAAAGATATTTATGTTTTTGTAGAAATTGAGTAGCGTACAGCTAACAAATCTATAGTAGCGTTGAGTGGCACAAAGCAAATTGTTTGCGAATTTCAATGCAATTGTCATCAGGCATGTCGAGCTGGGGCATTTAAATAACGCATTTTGTCGCTACGGGGGCAAAACATAATGCTCACTCGTGATGAAATATTGAAAAGCCCGTAATTAATAGGTTCGTTGCATCCGTATCAACATTTCTAATCATTGTCTACCATAATTGCAGTTTATTGTAAACCCTTTAGCTTACAATAGCAATTATGTACCTTGTCTAAACCAGGCCTTACGCCGACCAGACAGTCGGAGCCCCGCGACGTCGTACAAATGTTTGAGCGCGAGCGATTTCATTGAGGGGATGGGAATGCGAGAGCTCTCCCAACGCCGGCCGCTCGACAAACCATAGTTTCAATTTACGAAACAATGCCTTATCCATTTGCTACGATTCCACGTCAAAGTAGAAAACTCGTATTTTGATTAATACGCGGGAAAGAGACGGGTGCGTGCGCGCCGCGTCGTTTGAATCTCGACTCTATTGTGTCTGCGTTATAGTCGAGTTTCGCTTTGACGCGCCGCTCGCTGAAATAGTAAGCGTGTAGGCGTAGAGCATGAAAAGTAGGCAGTGGTTGGATAGAGAAAGGCACGGAGTGGCGATTGTACCTAATTGCGCTTTTTGAAGTTCCATTGTGAAATGTCCGTTTGTATTGTTAAATAAACGCCGCTCAAGCTTATTACGCGACTAGTTGTAACCCGCGGTTCCACTTTACGTTTTCTCTGTTATACTTTAATTGTTCTCAGATTAACGATCAAAAGCGAAATGCGACTACAATTACAATTTTGTTAAACCGTTTTGAAAAATACAAAAGGCTGTGAAAATAAAGTAATGTGTTTTTAAACATTAATTGTATGTAAATGACAGCGCTTAAGGCCAAAGTTCAGTAATTTTATACTCATTAGTAAAAAAATAAAAAAGAGAAACTTGATAAGAATAAATTAAATAATACACCTTTAAAAAATATAAACTCTTATCTATTAAAACAACGTACGATCTTTATCGATAACCGTTGCACATAATTGTTCACTATTATAAAAGAAATTTAAAAATTTTCGCGCCAAGAACGCGGTAAAACAAGCTTTTTGAGATATTTCTCAAAAGACTTTCTATTGTGTAGCAAAATAATTGGATGCAGTTTTTTTAAACACACATAGCTCGAATAATTATTATTTTTTTCATTGCTACCAACTTCGTATCTGTTTTGTAAGGCTCGTTATTTCTTTCCTCGAAACGAGTACAAAGCGAGCTTGCTTTAATATTCCACATTCTTCCTATCACACATTATGTACGCACTAAAATAACCTACAAGCTACATAACATACAATGTGAACCAAAAAGCCATCAATTTGACGTAAAAAAAGGTTACAGTGCGTCTCCACGCCACTTCGTAGCCGATCGCTTAAACAGCATAGGCCGGACAGAAAAGCCTATAGGGGCGGTCCGGAGGGGGTGGAAACCTCGGAAAATTCACGTGCAAGATCCACCCCTCGGCGGAACACGTGGGGCCGCTGCCCGCAGTGTACGAACGCCTTTACTAATCATTGCCGTTTGCAAAATGAAAAAATAGCGGTCGCGTTTGACATAACAAATTTCGTTCAGAAACCATTCGGAAATTTTTCGTGTTATTTTTTCCATTCGTGTTCAAGTGTCGGAAATGTAATGGAAACTCGGCTTTGTTGTATGAGAGTGCTTGTTTTTTTGTTATTTTAAGTGTGAAATGGGAGGAAAAAAAACATGAAGCTATTTCATGGTTAGTTGGTTGTCTGTTGCGTTTTGATTGCTAACGTATTGCCTTTTAATTTCGTTGAGCTAACACTGATAAAAAATTGACATGTAATCCGTTTGTGGAGTTATGGCCGCGCCGCACCGCTGGTTTTAGTACGTAAATTAATTTTAACCACCATTTTGATATATGGTTTTGAGGTGATTTTATCGCGGTATTTGTACATTTTACTCTATACCGGGTACACGCGGTTGACGATTTTTTTATTTAAAAGTGTAGCCGTGACCACAGTCATGTAACTGTTTCGAAATATCGGCAATCAAAAACTAAAAATTGTTAATTTTGAGTACCCGGTACATAGTAAAAAGGAATTTTGATGTCAGTAATTGTTTTGACTCTAATTTTAGATGTACTTAACACGCTTATATTTATGAGATTTTTAAAGTTTCATTATTTTTGCTTAACCAATATCTTGTAATAACATAACATGTCTTTAAAAAGTAAAATGTATTTATAAGTTCATAGATTACAAGTAGTTAAGATTTTTTCGCATTGTTTTTTTTTAAGTTGCAAAAATTGTTAATAAGCCATACATTATAGTCAAACCTTACGTAAATGTTAATTATTTTTTGTAATATAAAAACAATACAAGATGTCCAGAAACTCTTATTATTGAATGAATAAATTTAATAACAGCTCTACCAGATGTATGTTCTCAAGAAAGTTACAGCCGACATTTAAAACTTACAAGAAAAATATGTGGCCAAACATCTACTTGTACATTAAAAGGACGAAATTTATATCTAACAGTAGCCTGTTTTCAGAATGCTAGGAATGCAACGTAGAAACCAAATAATATTTTGATTACAACATTAAAATATCAAATATATTTACAATTCACAAAAACAGCAACTACCCAATGCCACAAAAATAGGAGTATCAGTATATAAGGATAAATAAAAAACAAAAACTTTAAAAGATATAACGGGAGTGTCGGTAGAAAGGGTAAATCAAAATAAATAAAAAATGTTAGATCAACTAGATAAGTATTATTTTAAAATTAATGTGAATACTATACGTAAAACGAATAATTTAATTTTCATATTTTAGATGTTGTAATATTAAAACACAACAACAAACAAACAATGTATGTTTACTACTAGAAAACTACAAGTGACAATAATACCTGAGCAAAAACGCAAAAATATACATTTTTTTATTGCGAAAGAGTAAGAAACGGGCATGCAGGCCACCCGATGTTAAGCGGTCACTGCAGCCCATGGACAACCGCGTCCATCCTTAAGTTCCAGAAGCTCTATTTAAGGATGGACGCGGAAGCGTTCCTACTCTTGAGGACTAAGATTGTCGCCTCTAATAATGTGTATCCGGCAATCACACCTCTCGAACCGAAACACAATACATGAAGAACATGTTTCTTTACGGCGGGTTATGAGGATGGCGGTGGTGCTGCCCGGAGCGAGCTCTATCGGCTCTATCATCTTTAAAAATACACTTGTTACAAAATATTTGGCATGACTTATTAATATACAAACTTACTGTAACTTAAAAGCTATTAGTACAACTTTCAAACATATTATTAAAAAAGTTTAAGTAATTAAAAAAACACTTTTTAATGTCCATACATAATGAAGACTATACACCATACATGCTCATATTTACCAGATAAAATTTTTATACAATGTCATAATTAAAAATTCTAAGACTATTGAAACCATAACCTAATCTTTATATATTATAGGTTTAAAAAATAATGGAATATTTTTCAGCAAGAAATGAGTGAGTACTAAATCTAAAGTTACAATTTTAATAATAATTAAAATAATTGTTTATTTAATGTTGATTTATTTCGTGATTTAACAATATTTTTTTTAATTTTCTGGTAATTCTATTTAAAAACACGAATATTTCTTAAGTAAAATGCAACAATATTTAAAGTTCTCAACTATTTAAGCTATTCAAAGATAATCACAAATATATCTTGTATGCGTTATGTACGTTTTGATTCATATTTTGAGTAAGTAGTAATGATTTATTTCCGGTGGGCAAATTACTTAATTTTTCCGGCGAAAATAATTTTTATTCATTGGTAATACATTTACATTTCGAGTTACAAATTTCATATAGTAAGGATATTAAATCTATTTTATGCAAAATTTTAAATATGAGAAAGGTATTTTTAATAATTAAAAAAAAATTAAAAATACATTTCAAGTTGCAAATGATAAAGATTGCGGATGTCAAATCTATTTTATGCATATTTATCATATTTATTTTAAATTATAGGAAGTGTTTATCACAAACCTTTTTTCGTTTCTCTATAATTGTCTTGATTTATGTGTTATTAAATAAACCCTTTGTTTAAGTATTATAAGTAGACAGGGGTTTAAGAAAATTAATATACCTTAAGGATCTGATGTTATTCTGATATTATAGCTATATCAGTAAATTTAAAATAATAAAGAAAATTTTTTAAATTTTTAAATAATGTAACATATTATTAGCAATACAAAGATTAAGTTCAATTCTGAAAAATCTTGTCTCAAAAATTCTTGTTGATTTGTGTAAAAAACGCTTTATACAATATGTTCTAATAAATCGCCTTTTTTTCTTTAAAAACATTTTTTTTTTGTAAGTTTGTTTCTAAAATTGAAAATATTCAGTGGTGTAAACTTAAATTAACATTTCCATTTTTTTACAAAAACAAAATCATAGATAAACTAAACTGTTTATTTCTATTTGTAAACCAAAAACAAACATAATTACCTTACTTTCCTACAAAGTTTTAAAACGCTAAATTACATTTTCACAACGATCGTTAAAACAATTTTTTGTTTATCGAACTTCGTAAACAGCTTGTGATCTCAAAATGGCGGCCAGCGCTACAACCTCGCCTTGTCGTTTCGCTAATCGAGTCCACCTTGAATATTAACTAACGGATTGTTTAGCACGTCAATAGCCAAGCGGCTAAATATATCTTCCTTGTGGAGGAAAATACTTCAATATTCATAAAGATATTAAGCACTGAATAAATTTAATTATCTACGTACGTTTGCTTAAAACTTTGCCGAGAGTTCAATCAACAATGTAATAGACGATCTGGTTCATTTATTTGATGTGTTTTAGTTAGTTTAGTTTAGTTAGTTTTTAGATAATACTATTACATGTGTTAGATGTCAATTTTATTTAAGTTTAGTTATATTGTCACGTAGATAAATCGATTGAATAAATATTGTTAATTTGTTATTAGGCGATTTTTAAATGTAACTATTTTAAATAGTCGTGATTATTAAATTTACATCAGATCAATATTTATATTAGGCAGAGCCTGGACTATGTAATCAAACAACTGATAAACATAGGGATATTTCTAAATGATACATAATCCGATGTAAAGCATTACTTGTGTTTCGGTTGGAGAGGTGCGATTGCCGGCTACACTTTGAAGCGAAGCGACCATCTTAGTCCTAGAGTAGCAACATATCTACGTTCGAGCTCAGATAGGATTTCAGTCGTGTTTGTGGTTTTACGCGGATGTCTACGGGTAACGACTACTGTTTTGTCCAAAACGAGACCTCGGTTTATTTACCCCAAAACTATTTAGGAAATTAACCTATTTTTTATTTTACCCAAAATGGCACATCGCTTTATTTATCTCAAAAATCATTAAAATTACTGTATTAATTACGACCTAAGTTTGGAATTAAAAAATTAAAAACCTTTTTTATTCAATTTCATTGTATTTAAAAACAAAAAAATGTTGAATACTTTATTGAAAATTAGGAAAAGAATATACAATTACTTTTATATTTGTCACAGGAACATTTTTGTTTTAATACTAGACGGTTTGAGAAAATAGAAAAATATTGTATCCAGACTTTTCCCGGAACACGCTTCAGAACTGGACGTATTGTTACGTTATAGCAAGAAGAACAAGTAGATATGTAGCTACGCAAAGTCCAAATTTGGATTACCTATTAAAAACCCCAAATGAATTTAGTTAGGAACACAGGAATCCAAAGAAATGTCGGAATCACGAAACAACGCTTAATTTGCATACAAAAGCGAACAATCAGTTGCGTAGACTGCTATCATACGCACTCTAAATTTGCAATTGAAATCTTCACCTACGAATCATATTGAATTAGGTACCTACGGCAAAAAAAACAGCCCACTAAAGAAAGAAAAGACATTTAATTATGAAACCGAATTTTAAAAAAAGAACAAGAAATATTGCCATCAGCGAAAATCATTAAAAAATCGGGTAAATAAACGATCGTTTAGGAATAGACTGTTTTAAAAAAAGGCAAAATGTATCACAATAGAATAAATATGTAAAAATACATTCACCAAATAACACTGTTCTTATATCTTTGCTAAAGTTAATAACTTTTATTTACTAAAGTAATTTAATTTACAAAATTTATTTTTCAATGATTTAAAAGAGATCAATAAAAACCGGTTTAAACCGGTATCTACTGGATAGACGCACTAAGATTCCGTGTATTTTGATGTATCAAACATTAATTACTAGTGCCTTATTCTATTAGTTATTTATTTTAAGTAAATGTCTCGGTGTCTTTTTTATTCAACTCCGTATGTTTCATTATTTTTTGGCAAAGAGATAGGCACTAGTTTTCAATCGGTACTTATTGTTACCTACTAAAATATAAATATTCAATTACTTATCTTCTAATTTTAAAGCTTGCCGATCTTATATAGAAATCAAAAATATTTTCAAATACTTCCGGGGCACACCTGGCCTTAGTTTATAGATAACGTACAGGTATTATCCGTTAAATCTAATAGAAAATTCAAATGAACTCCCTGAATTTATTATACAGAAAGTAACTTTGTAAACGCAGCATTAAATAAATAAATAAAAAAAATAACGACCACCTCTAATTGGCCGGCTGAATGAGCCCAATAATCATGGCTCCTATTTTTTTCTAACTCCATTGTTACCGGACGATGACAGAGCGCCAATTTGAGCGAACAGCTGCTCCCATTATTTGAACTTGGAACGCAAAAAACTGACTACATAATTTACCGCTCGCCAAATGGTGGGGTCTACACATTCTAATTCTAAACTGCGACCTCGACCAATAGCGGCCGAGGACGAACCAACATGGCGGCCGTGGGAACCGGTTAATGGGCCGTTGGAATTTAGAATAGTATTTTTTATTAATGCGTTCGTTACGTTCGAGAACTATTGTTGTTTTTTTTTTTTCAATTTGTTTTGCGGGCAACGGCGAATTAGTTCGTAGGGTCTTTGCAGATCACCTGCTTTAGTTCGTAATTGTTGTAAACTGTTCGTTGCTCCTATAAAAATAGAAAAAATGTTAGACAGACTCGTAGTAAAACCAGATAGTTAAATTTGTGATTCTCATATGTCGCTCAAACTATGAAAATGGTACCTAATCAAAGGCTTCCTTATCACTTTACATTCCTTGACACTTTTGTATCTTTATCTTATCTTATCTTTTATTACCCAATAGACAGCTCATTTTTTAAGGGACCTGGGCGTGGGGACCGCAAAATGGCACCATCTCTATTTGTACAGAAAACCAATCTCAACCTACGTTATTATTTATGAAACTTAACAACCGTTAAAATTTCGAAAATTAAATTTAGAATCAGAAACCAGTCTTATTATTCCATTTTATTTAAATAAAAATAGCCTTGTAAAGGTGCAAAAAGATCTTATGAAGTTTTTTCTAATAACATTTTACAAGATAGAAGATTAGAAGTATATATTTACAAGATAGAAGATTAGAAGTATATATGTATTTATTTTAAATATCTTTCTCATTAATTTATCATTGCTTTCTTAAAATTCGTCTTTTATGTCATAAAATTACATTTAGTTTTTAATTAAATACCTTAGGTTTCTATGTAGATGTGTACTAGGTATTTTTCTAAGAAACCACTGCACTAACAGACACGATACACTAATTATATTATTCGCTAGCATGAGAAGTGAAAAAATAGCAAATTATTTTTAATTTATTCTAAACTTCTGACAAGGAAGTCAATATTATCTATGATTTTGTTTATGGAAATAATACTATTTTGGACTAATAAAAACTTGTTTTGCAACTTTCCAATTTAGTTCTAAAGTAAATCTTGATATAAGTTGAAAATAAGCCTGCCTGAAACATAGTAAATTTTGTTGTTAGCTCAAAATAAGTCTGCCTCAAAAGTAGTAATTTTTTGATGTTTACTCAAAATAAGTCTGCCTTAAAAGTAGTAATTTTTGATGTTAGCTCAAAATAAGTCGGCCTCAAAAGTAGTAAATTTTTTGTTGTTAACTTAAAATAAGTCTGCCTCAAAATTAGTAAATTTCGATATAAGTTTAAAATTAGACTATTTTAAAAAGCAGTGAATTGCGGCCTCTTTACAATCAAAACCGGCTTGTTTTAGTACATTATATTTTAACATATTATCAGTACTACACAGGAGCTATAGCTTCACGCGGCAATTTTGGGTTAGAATCCGGGTAGAAAACATGATGAGGAAATACATGCCTGAGCGTTCTCCATAAAGTTCTCAAAGACCAGATTTAACATCTAAAGGCCGGCACGCTCTTTTGCTATTTTTCCAATCAAAAACCTACAAACGGCAGGACTAAGTCCCCTTTATAGTTGGAGTTCGTCCTTAGGCTGCAAAGACCATTTAACATCAGATATCCTCACGTTTGTTATTTTTCCAATAAAATCCTATAACAGGCAGGACCTAAGTCCTGTTTAAAGTTGAACTGTCTTTAAATTACATACATCATTTAACATTAGATGAAAGAAATCAGAAAAATGATTGAAAAACATATGATTTTTTTATTTAAAAAACAATGATAACATTTAAAGGTGAGAGAACTATAATTCGATCGTGGAGGTACCACCGCCACCCTCATAATCCGCCGTAAAACATTACTTGTGTTTCGGTTGGAGAGGTGCGGTTGCCGGCTAAACTTTAATTGAGGCGACCATCTTTAGTCTTCAGGCGTAGCAAGGGTTCGAGCTCAGATAGGATGTTTGTGGTTGAACGTGGATGCCTATGGGCTGCGACTTTTTAACATCAGATGGTTTGCACGCTCGCTTGCTACTCTTCACATATAAAAAATACGAAATAATATAGCTTTAAATGAAGTAATATAGCTTAGAGTTATAAGGTTCTTTCTGATGCACGAGCAAACGTCCATATATGCTAAATGTTACAATATCATTGAAATCAAAAAAATTCAGAGAAATCTCAAAGAATTAGTCTGGCCGTACAACGAGGGAATGCTGCCAGCGTTCTGGGCACTACGCCGCAAGCAGGAGTTCTGGATGGCATTTTTAATTTGTAAAATGTA
>DWON01010597.1:0-10679 GCA_018251015.1 Phocides pigmalion okeechobee
AATTATACATATAGACTAAGTTTTACAAGTAATAAAAATGCTAAACGTAGGATGAACAAATTATCTATCAGTTATCTTTCAAAATTGCAATGCTGAACATTATATCTATTTAAGAGCTAGTTTAATATCTCATAATATGTGTTATGTACATATTTTAAAGTTCATTTTTGATTACTTTTTAGTTATATATCTTTTAGTTTACTTAAAACAATTTTTACCTTTATATTATTCAATTAAATTTTGCCATTCGAAACGAATAATCGATAATTTACCGTACAGGCGATACGGTAACGAACAGAATCATAAAAGTTTCTACGTTGATTTAACCCAAAGACATACTAAAATCGATAAGTACAAATATTAATTCGGACAGTAATTTATAACAGTTCCACGTCCCCTTTGTATACGCAATGAATATTATTTTTGTATACACATTGCCTCGTCATTAGAAACGTCTACTTAAACATTTATAATATGCAGAAACGATGCATCTTGTTTGTTCGTTATCTTGAATAATTATGTCTTTAGGTCCATTTTTTTCTGTCGAATAACGAAATGAATAGGCTTGTAATATATGTTATTCATGGTTTTGATTAAATCTAAAATTTGAATAAAAGTAGTGGAAATGTATGACCATATCTTGCGGTGGTAACTTCGCCGCGGGTAATTCATTCTGTATTATAATAGTTTTTTAACATATTGGTAAGAAGTACATCGTGCATAATGGAAGTGATAAAGGCAGGACATGTAGGTGGTACATTCTTCTAGGTGGTAAAGCCGTTAGAGCTCGCCCGGCGCGGCACCACCGTCACCCTCATAACCCGCCGTAAAGCAACATGTTCTTCGTGTATTGCGTTTAGGTTTCGTGGGTACATTATTTGTCTCCACGATACTGATATAAAAAAGTGATATAGTTTTGCTTACATATAAAAAAATATGTACATTTTATTCACATCACTAGATTATGTATTTTAAAATGATCCAATTTGTACATAGAGAAGAACGTGATGATCGACTATCTATTATTTGTAAAATGAAACCAATAAAAAACCTGTGAACTATTGATAAGTTCAAAAGTTAGACCTTTAACAGTTCCTGTAATAATAACTGGTCTAGACTAACTTATTGAAGATATTTAAAATATTATTTTATCAAACACTATTTTATTTATGATTATAATATAAAAAGGCAGCTTTAATTCACTAAACCTAACTTCTAAAGTTACGCAATCAATAAAGTTCGTTAACGATTCGATATATATATTTACTTTAACAAATAGTGAAATTGATTACAATATGTTATAATAAATAATAGTTAAGAAAAAATCCAACTAAAAA
This sequence comes from Phocides pigmalion okeechobee, assembly GCA_018251015.1. Classification (NCBI taxonomy): domain Eukaryota; kingdom Metazoa; phylum Arthropoda; class Insecta; order Lepidoptera; family Hesperiidae; genus Phocides; species Phocides pigmalion. Next base: position 1,338 of record DWON01010597.1, read on the forward strand.
AGTATAAATAAGAAAAAAAATATTCCGATATAAAAGAAAGCGTCGGGTGCTTTTTCAGTGATCTATTGACACCACGTACTCCAAGCTCTTTTTTTTTAGTTTAAAAGTTGGTAAAAGCGTGTTTTTAGTTTTTTAACTATTATTTATTTTTCATTTTTTTGTATTGTCACCGTGCATTGTCATCAGTCCTTGATACGTGTGCAAAGTTTCAAATTAAGGCATCTGGAAATTGGTGAAAATTTTGCTCAAAGATTCTAATACGTACATACTCGTACATACAGCCCAAGCTAATAAAAACGTTTTAAAAATGTGTATGACAATATTAGGCGACTGCTGTGACCGATGGAAATCCGTAACTATTTTCTGATATGAACAAGCCTAATCTCAATCATTTGAATCATTTACAAACGTTTAATTAATATTCGTTTATATATTCTAAGTATTCCTTAATATTTTTAAAATGAAATATTGTCAGATTCTTTATTTGTTGGTATTCCTTCAACAAAAAGTACTAATTTAATCTACCTCTGATCTCGTGCAAAGAGTGCCTTTAACTTTAATTTAGCCCACAGGTTATGTATTATCACGCTATATTGGAATTAATTAGTGATGAAAAAAGATACAGTTAGATAATCACCGTTTTAAGCAACAATTTTCAAATATCATATTGGTATGTGACTAGAAGCAGGTAAGGAAGTATATATATTTTTATGTGAGAAGAGCATCAAACAAGCATGCAGACCAATGATGATGATTGTTGTGAAGTAGTCGCAGCCCATTGACATCCATGTACACCCACAAACAGGACCGAAATCCTATCTGAGCTCGAACGCATATTCGTTGCTACTACTTACGACTAATATGTTCGCCTCGCTTCAAAGTGTAACCCCGTACCAACTAAAACACAAGTAATGCTTTGCGGCGGATTATGAGGGCTGTGGTGGTACCTCCTCGGTCGAACTATAGTCCAAACTTTTAATTTGTATATATTTAATTTGCAAAGCCGTAAATTAACATTAGTATTTTATAAGATGCGGTAAACTATATCCTGTAAATTGGATCACAGATGGATAAACAATAGCTAAGGCACTCATTAATATTAATGACAATAGGATCAAATAGTTATATAATATAGCAGTCATTAATATTAATAACAACCTTTAAGTAGCAACTTTTCATCTGAAAACGATATTAATTATTAAAGTCTATTTTCATTCCTAATTAAGCTGCATTCTGTTTCCTTATTACTAAACTGACATTATAAACCTGTCCCGATGATTAACATTCAATAATACACGTTGATGATTTATGAATACCAGCCTAGTTTTTCTGAAACAGTGAAATGCATTCCAACAAATTACATTGACCGGTGATTCTAAAGCTGGCACGTATTCGCTTAGCGTACTCACATGGACATAATATAAAGAGGAAATGCTGCCAGCATCTTGGTTACACTACCCATAAGTAGCGATGCTGTCAATTTTTTACTGTAAACTTTGTTTTTTCTGTTATAGTTAGATAATTTGATTTCTTAAAAACAATCTTTTTTTGTATATGTATTTTTTGAACTATTATTAAAAAAGATTTTAACGAATTTATACATTTTCACTTTTCAGTGAGCACTTTATTTATTGTGATTAATCGTGAGTTCCGTTTACATAGTAATTGGGGATATTTCGAACCAGTTGCATGGTTTAGCCGTGACTATGATCATGATTCTAAACGATATTATACATATCGGCTTAAAACAATTTAAACAAAATCTAAGATTCTTATTTACAATAATAGAAATTCCAAATGTATCATGACATACCTTAAAACAAATTTTAATGAAAGCTTAATCTAAACAATCTACAAGAAGTCGGTGCCCATGCGGTATGGTACCAAACATGCCTACCCCATTCCCGCGGTGAATAGCAATCGCAATACTCGTACTAAATATGAATCTAAATATGGAAATATTTAAAATTTAAGTTAAAAATAAAACTGAGCGAAAGTGCCCGTTTAACATATCGCCAAAGATCCGATTTAAACTGCAGCAAGTTTCTTGGTAATTCCCATACATTCCTTGATCATTGATCCCTTAATGCGGTCGTGATGGAAATATGAAAAATAAACGAGCAAAAGAATGCGACCTTCGCGGCCGTCCTTATTCGAGTTTTTGGCATCACGTCGCGCCCACAAAACACGACATTTATTTTGCGTTCTTATTGCATATGCATTTTTGTCTCTGTTATCTTGCCTCCTTGTATGTTGCCTTCTTCTATGTAATACTGCAAATTACATGGTATGAGGAAGACTTTTAAATTAATAAAGGTTTTTAAACTAATGTCATCGCAAAATTTATATATTAATTCTGGATAAACTGCAACTGGTTTAGCCATAACCACGAGCTATGCAACTGGCTCGAACTATCGGCAATTCAAAATCGGTAGTCGTGAATACCCATTGTTATTAAGGGTTTTTTAAAGCAATAGAACTAAAAACGATACTTGTTAGAATTTTTGTCTCTGTGCTTGTGTATTTCTGCGCGCTAATCTCAGAAACAGCTTGACCTATTACAGTATTCCACTAATTTATTTTATTAAGCTTCACTTAACATTTAATGTTCATTTAATTTCAATAGCTCAATAATAAAATAATTATTTAAACATTAGAGGTGTGAAAAAATAGAAAAATCCAAAAATTTAAGTCGAGGTGAATAAAATCGTGTACATTATGTGATATGTGATAATTGTTTAAATAAACATAATTCTGATTACTTTGTGATGTAGGGCAATATATATTTCTAAGGATTTTATTTTTACATCATAAGATGTAGGCGAATATTCATATTATACATAAATACCTACCTAACTGTGAATGTAAATGTCTCTACCAAAATAGAATCTTTCTAGGCACGTGACACTAGCTGGTGACAAACGTGAAAAGTTCTGGAAAACATTTCTAGTTTCGTGAGAATGTTTAACATTTGTGTTACTGTATGCATATAATAGTTTTTTGATTGAAACATATATATATATTTATGAACGATCCATAAACTTTTTTTTTTAATTTTGAATTATGCAATTACAAAATATAAATTTGTTTTATCACTTTTTTGAAGTTCGTACACTCTTTTGATAAAATAATGTAATCCATAAAGATATATTTTTATAAATAATGGAAGCTGTTTGACGCTCAACAAAACAGTTAAAGCATCAACTTTGAATAAAATATCTGCTTTAAAACCTTCGATCCGTGGAGACGGAGTGTCTAAAAGAAAAGATCGAACCTACTGATGACAAGAGGACTGATTCATATCTCGTGCATAGAATTGCGATCGCTATTCAGCGTGGAAACGCGGCTATCGTTCTTAGCTCACTACCGCATTTACACGATCTAAGTTAGTTTTAAGATATTCCATGTCAGATTTGTACTTATAAAATAATAGGTACCATTTTTTCTTTGTATAATACCATTTAATTCGAATTTTGAATAATCATATCACACATCTCAAATTAATAGTAACGCGCTGTGTCAAAACAGACTGCTATTGAATTCTAAAATACATGCATATTATAATTGATTTCAAAGAACTAACACAATTTATCCCTACAAGTAATCGTAGAGGCCAGAGCACAAAGAATTATTCTCTTCCTGTATTCTCATCCTCAATGTTAGCAGTTAAGCATTTCCAATAACTAACAATGGATGACCTCTCGATGGAATTTTATACCAGTATCGGGCCATTTACGAAATTAATTGATTTATTACTAAATCATTAGTCGAACCTCAATCATGCATCGTAAATTTGTTAAATTCAATTTGTGTGGCTCTAATTTGATTTAAAATGTTTCAAATGATTAGACAATAAAGGCGAAACATGCCATTTTAGCGGTGACAGCCTAGTCGTAAAGTACCGGCCTGTAACACGAAAAGTCCTGGATTCAAATTTCTGGAACCTCGGATTTTTCGAAATAATTTGCGTATCAGAAATTAGTTATCACTTGATTTTATCGTGAGGAAACTTGCATTCCTCACAAAGCCACTTATTGTTTTTTTATGTGAGAAGAGTAGCAAACGAGCATGCTGAACACCTGATGTTAAGTAGGCGCAGCCCATGGACATCCACGTACAGCCACAACGCCTGAAATCCTATCTGAGCTCGAACGTAGATACGTTGGTAATCTCAAGGACTAAGATGATCGCCTTGCTTCAAAGTGTAGCCGGCAACCGCAACTCTCCAACCGAAACAAAAGTAATGCTTTACGGTGGATTATGAGTGCAGCGGTGGTACCTTTTCGTTTGAACTATAGTTTTCCCAACTTTAACACCACCGTGGTACAAAATACTTAATGCTAGGTAGCATTTTCTCCGTCAACCTCGAGGAAGTGCAGAAAATAATGAAGGCAGTATATAAAAGGACAGACGAAAAAAAAGAAAGAAACATTATATTCAGTAAACATAAGCCAGACGCACGTTTGTTGAAAATAAATCCTTATAAAATGTACATGGTATCTAAGTGCCATTTTACTTTAGCAAGTCACGTGATATAAACCAGTTCATATGAACATAACGTATGAATTTAACCTTTCGTTTTGTTTGCGTATGTAATTTTAATGCCACCTCTTAACCTCTCTTGTTCAAAATTTAAGGCGGTTACTTGACAACTTACGAAGACAATGTGTTTTGTATGGCAGGACGTCGTGTCGTGAAGACTGTTGATGCAATCATGCGTATCGTATATATCTGCATGGGCATATATAAGAGGAGAGGGGAGTTGACATCCATAGCATAGCTGAAATTATAAAAATAGCAGAATAGCGTTTTGTTACCATCTTTTGTTTAACTTAATGGACGTATATAGGGGGAGGGGGGTTACCATTCATAGCATAGCCGAAATTATAAAAATAGCAGAATAGCGCTTTGTAACCGTCATTTGTTTAACTTGATATTTATGTTTAGTTTTTTCATACATTAGTATCCTACATTAGTATACAGTTACGGCTATGTCACGTACCAATGCCGTATCACAATGAGACGTGTCCACATTTTTTGGTAACCACGTCGTATATTGCCACGACTCAACAGAGCATCGCAACACGACGCCGCAACGGGTCACGATACGACGTTATATCGCATGTATCGTGTGTGTATATAAGAACGTTTATGTCGTATATTTTTATACTCGCTTATGGGGCTTCAAATCATGAAATTTAGGGAAAATCAATATCTTATAGCGCAAGTTAAGAGAAAAATCCGGTAAGTTTGTGGTTACGTCAGAAAATAAACAATTTTGCAATTGTTAACTTATATGGAGCGGTCGGTACTCGAGTTTGGATCGCACTTAGCAGGATTTTTTATGCAATAAAAGTAAGCTTAGTAAGTAAGTAAGTAAGAAATGCTTTTATGCGATATTACCGACAATTACTATAGAAGAAAAATTCGCAAATTACGTACCTCGCTGTCTCCTTACAAACCCCTCTTAAACAGATCGCCATAATGAATTTATTTATTACATACATGCCCTCCGCTACCTTAACACAAGATTTAGGAATTACATTACATAAATTGCATTACGTTTCAATATTTCGATCAATTGCCAAATTTATTGACATAATATATTATATAATATACATACAAATATTTAATGTAAATAAAGATCAGCTGATAAGGCAAAATATTGATATAATCAAAGATTTAATTAAACAACAAATCTATTTAGGTTTTATTAATACAACTACATTTTTTGAAGTTATTTCAAATCTTTATTGAAACTAGTATATTATTCATGAAGGTTAAGGCGTGGGCATACTAATTGCCGGAAAATGGTAATTTCGCATAAAATAAAGCATGAAAAATTGCCAGTTGATTAACTTGTTTGGTATTTATGGTGGAAATATTTGGTTCAAATATGTTTATAACAATAATATCACGGAAGAAAAAGATATATTTTGCCCAAGTTTTTCTGGTTGCTTTACTAAAGTAGTGCAAAGGTGCGTCCACCTACTTCTTTTTTCATGAATAATACGTATAGTTGTCATGTAATGTAAAGACGCATGTACATATAAAAGGTTTTCTACATACATATCAGTATAATACATAATCCTTTTTAAACTTACATTCCAATCGTATAATCTCCTAACGAGACAAGCGTGCAATTAAAACATACTGAAATAAGTACTCAATCAAACATAAATATGAAACTGAAATATCAACATGCGTGTACACTATCATATGAAAATGACAGAATAAAGTCAGCAGGTAAGTAAGTATAATTATCAATAAGTTTTTAATATTTCTCAAAAAAAAAGAAGATGTACGTTACTCTCGTTTTTTATTAATAATAGTGGATAGAGACCGATATTTTTGATATTTTAATTTTAAAAAACTATTTATAATAATAGCGTTTTAAAAATTTATTCTCATAATTTTCTCTAAAGGTTTTAAAAAAAAGAGTATACCAAAGTAAGATTTTTTTCCTCGGAGACCAATTAACCTACGTTTTTTATCAGTAATTCGCAGAATATAGATTTGACATAATAATCTGAAATCATTTTTCACACAACATGGGCGCGAACATCTTCTTCCTAAAGAAGTATATTAAATCTGTCTAAAGAAATTATTTGTTAACATTTTGAGTACACTTCTTATGTATTGTGTGTTAAGTCGAATACATATGTTTTGGCAGAAGAATTTACAATAATTTTTTAAATATACAAGGTGAGCTTTCACTTCAAAAATTCCTTTCACCCCTTTTTACCCCTGAATACCAAAAAGGGTTTGATAAACCTAAAAAAATACATTTTACCGTTTTGAGTATGGGTATTTATCTATTATGGGTTAACTTGAATATATATGTTTTAGCAGAATAATTTACAATCTTTTATAAAACCGCATAGGTAAGCTCACACTTTAAAAAACGTATTTGACTTATTAAATTAAATTAATAAATTAAAGCCTTACATAAAAAATCTAAAGAGTCCGTGTCCATGCGGCATGGTTCCTAGAAGGCATGCCGCATGCGTTGAATAGCAATCGTAATTCTCTGTAATTAAAATGAACAAATTTTAAAAAACAAATTAAAATTTCCAACAAAAGTTTGTTGGAAATAATTCCGATACATCACTATAACGATCGCATCTTTCTTTCCGAAACCGATACCTTACATTACATGCCCGCGCGGGTGCAAGGCTGCAATATTTATGCGCGTGCGCGGCTGGCGCCTGCGTGTGACGCCAGCGCCTACATCCGCCCGATCGACTAAATTTAATAGCCACATTCCGATCATTCTCACATATTCCTGTTTTCGGTTATTGAGAACGGCGCCGATGTTCGCGAGATTAAACTTCATTTCCTTGCAAATACATACATATGTTTACGCTTTGATATTTAATTATTTTTTTATGTGTACATCTACTAACGTTTTGGGAAAAGACAAATTCGTATGCCGTGACAGTAAATGGCGTGACGTTCTCTTATACTGCCATGACACCTCTTCGCTATTATTTTTTACTCATTTTCTTTTTTGTATTTACATGGTTAATTAGATTTCATAACTCTTTGATTATAAATATTTTATTCAAAGTAGATTGCTTTAGAAAATATTACTTGTACCAATCTATCACGAACTCCTGTGGTATATCATTATGGAGAAGGACAGTAGAATAAACTCCAAACACATGTGATTTCTATAAAAATGTCATTGAAAAGTCATCGATGGTCACGTGATACACTATAATCATATAGTCAGGTATATGTTGTCAGTAAAACAGTAAAATTTTTCAATTACACAAAAATTAATGGTCTTAATAAATAACAGTATGTTCAAAAAATACAACAATATACAATATTCCTTTACCTATATTGCAAATTATAAATTATTTATTCCCGACTTCCCTAATGTATCTATATAATTCAATAAATATATGTTCTAAAAAATAACATAATGTTACCCACAAATCGTTTTCACGTACCCTTCTCATTCTTAAAACGACTAATGAATCCAATCATTTGTTCAAATAATAGATAGATATTGATTTAAAACTTAGAACATCCTTTCTAAAACCTCTAGGTCTAAAAACAGATACTGAACGTTAAAAATATCGATGCACTTATATCAACGTCGTATCCAGGCAATAATAAATTGAATATAAGACCCGTATCAGAAACAAAATTATTCCGTATTCAATTTGAATTCCAAAACGTGATTAGCTAAAACATCAGATAAATCACTTTCACGGTGGACGCTTGGATCAATTTATAACTATTCAATTTGATTCTTATTGAAAGGCGACAAGATGGTATAACGGTTGTAATCTTCACTCGTAAGTAGTTGGACAAGGTTGGGTCCTTTGCATCCGTAAACTGATACCGCATAACGGTATCCTTATAACCTTACATGACCATTCCCTTTTTACCCGACTAACATGAAGTAAAAGATGGGCTATGATTTTAACAGGCTGTGAGTGCGTTCAAATATTTCCTCATAACAAATGCTTTATGGAATTTCATAAGCAAGGTATTTAACATGAATGGAGTGTCCAAATAATTCATGATATTTTAAATCCACCAGATTTATCATTAAATACTATTAAGTAAGCGACTATTTCAGAGATTGACGTGTGAGTTATTTTTACCACGAATATGTAGATGTGGAACTGTTAGTTATTGATAGGTTTAACAAATTAAAAAATGGTCATGACGGACGCTCAGTAGATAGAACATGTTATGACATGTGATGATTATTGAATTGTTAATAAAACAGATGATTAAAAATGGGGTAGAATAAAAATACATGAGTTTATAAAGGAATATAAAAATGACAAAGGATATAAATACTAGACAAATCTAGTGAGTGGAGAGGAGTAGAAAGAAACATCGAAGAGGAATCGTGACGGCATGAGAGGACGTAAAACCGATATCGCCACGCCTTACGAAAAAGTCTTATGTTTAATGCTGTGCAGGCCGCCTGATGTTAAATTTTCTCTGCAGCCCATGCACAGCTTCATCCTTCTTTAAAGGAAACTAAAAACTGTACTTGACGTCGTGGGTGCATGCGTTGCTACTTTAGGAGGACTAACATGGTCGCCTCGCTGTAAAATGTATCCGGAAACCGATCTCTCAAATCGAAACCCAAGAAGTGAAGTTACGAGTGATTGTTATGGCAGCATTGGTACTTCCCTGGTCGACCTGTAGTTCTACCACCTTGCAATACTGCACATCTCTTAACTTCAATTCTTTAATAACAAAACTATAATTTATCATCATGTAATTTTATACCACTTTATTTTGTAGTAAACATAACTTAATTTTATTTTTATTTTCCTAATTTATTGTAGTTTTTTTTTAATTAATCCT
>DWON01010598.1:0-10677 GCA_018251015.1 Phocides pigmalion okeechobee
GCGTTCCTACTCTTGAGGACTAAGATGGTCGCCTCCAATAATGTGTATCCGGCAACCACGCCTCCCCAACCGAAACAATACACGAACAATATGCTGCTTTACGGCGGGTTATGAGGTGGCGATGGTGCCGCCCCGGGCGAGCTCTGACGGCTCTACCAGCTTTTAATGTGTATGGATGTCCATGGGCTGGAGCGACTTAACATCAGACCTAAACCTAAACCCAGTCTCCTGGAGTTTTAGTATATTTAAAGTTTAAGTTATTTAGGTTAGGCTTTTATTATAATTAGTTTAAAGAGTTTCATTATTGTTCTTTCTCTGTTAGTTCTTTAATAAGTTAGGTATGGAAATTCGCAAGGAATTGTCAAAATTCCACCCCTCAGGGGCATTTTGCCTAATCAGGGTTGGACGTTGAAGGTTGTTACGTATTTATTATTTATCAAACCCTGCGTGCAGCGCCGCGTGCATCAACTAGTAAGACACTTGATAAGTGTGGGATTTTTAATCAATTCATCAAATCAAACAAAAGTCTTATTAAAAATCAAAATCATAGATAAAAATCTATAAATGTTGATTTTAGTGACTATAAATAAAAATTGAAGGCCTTGTCATAGCCATCTTAAAGCCGAGATTGAAATAATCAAGAACATTAATTACAATAACATACTTAATATTCTAATAGCGCATCGATATCGATTAAAATCTGAAAATAAATTATTACTATTTACATAGAAAGCTGGTAGTATCATTGCTTTGATTTATCTTATTGGTTTTATCGACAACCAAATGAAAGTTCACTCACGACACTAGTTTATGAATGTCGTACTCTCGGATAAGTGCAAGAGATTCTGTTAACTACTCCTCACACAATAAAGGCTATTTTTGTGATTTTTCAAACTACAAGTTAGAAATGAGAGTTTTATCTCAAAAAATTAGATAACAATCGTCCGTACAACGATATAGTACTGCTGAGTAGAATGGGCAGTGGCTTGCGTATCAGATATCGGTGATAAATCGATACAGATATATCTAAACACGTGGGATCGATCATGATAATATGGACGTTGGAAGTTTACAATCGTAAAAATATTGAAGTAATTTTTTATATCCTCTTATTTTATTGCATTTCTACGTACATATATAATTTTATAGTATACTCTCGTGTTGACCTGTGGCTTTGCCTAAATATAAGCTTAGAGCTTTATATAAGCTTAATATAAGCTTGCTATAAGCTGTAAAGAATAAATGTTACGCGCGTAGCTTAATTATAATATTTTTTGGTCATTGTTTAGCACTAAATAACATGATACATAGCCTAAAATGTGATCAGAGGCTCAGGCAGACTACGTACAAAATTTGAGATAGGGTTAAATCTTATCTTACACTATAGTCTATCACATGCTAGGGTCTATTCTTTCACATTCTCAGAAGGGTCTCGGGCACAGAACCATATAAGAAATTAGATTAAAGTGTCTTGATATTTTCACCATAATTAAATTAAAATTTAAACGAATACCATCGCGGAATTTATACTTTTATACTATATGAAGAATGCTCACGATGGACTATTTTTAGTTCCCCATATTTCGATTTAGCTGCATGGATCGTAGTTACAGTTAAACAGTCCACACAACTGGTTCGAAATATCGGCAATTTGCACATTTTACATGTGCTCAGGAATATTTAATTGACAATATTTCGAACCAGTTGTATGGATCGTGGTTACTAAATCGGCAATTTGTATATTTTATCATGTAACAGGCAATTACGATTAATGATTTTTAACACTTGCGTTCCGGATATATATGATCAGGTCAGTAGTGCGGGAGGTGACCCTAAACTGGAGCTTATTTGATTACAATGAAAATATGCCCTGAAATATTTTTTAGCATCTGTATATCATCCACGAATAAACAGACATAACGTCTTGTAGCGCCGATGTAAAAACATAACTTTTATTCGCCCGTAATTCATATAAAGTTGTCGGTACAACATAGGTGTGTAGGAGCCACAAGCGCGTCACGCCTAGATTATACAGCAGTGTTTTAGACACAGGGAAAGCGTTAATTGACGATGGTTCAAACCGTTCGAAATATAGTCAAATAAAAATCATTAATCTTTATTACTCGTTACATAGCGAAATGTCATCGTTAATTCTCCAACTATATAGAAACTCGAGTATACGATACCGGTGCAAGGCAGCGACCAATCTACAATATAGAGACTACACTGCGCCGCTAGCCGTGGGTGGTCGCTGCCGCATTGCTTTGCTCGCCATGTTTCTACTAAGCGACATGTATTTGTGACGTCACTTTAATAATTGTTAGATTTATCATCGTTACATACCCCAACGTCCCCAATTTGGTCTTAGAACAAAAAAGCATACTCAGAAATGGAAAAAACACTTATAACTAAGTAAGGGAATAACCGAGTACACTGGAACGTACCCCAACTTCCCCAGTTTATAAATAAAGCAATGATAACATAGTGATAAGATTTAGACATCTCACAAAAAGGACCGGGATTCGAGTCCTTGACACGCACATCTGATTTAAACGTAGCGTTTGTATTCAAGATAAATTATTAATTGCGTTGCCATAATTACATACTTACGTACTTTGGCAACCACTGCTACCAGTAAACACTATGAAGCAATTCTTGGGTTTCGGCTGGAGAGACATGTCGGCTCACTTACAAACGAGGCGACCTTAGTCCTCCAGAGTAGCAACGCGTCGATTGACTTCAAATACGACTCTCGTTCATTATGTAGTTGATTTTATATGTCTAAAGTCGACAACGACCATCAGCTGCCCTGCATTTTTAATGATTACCTCCATTTTATAAAAAAACATTGACTACTTACCATCAGATGTATTTCATTGCCGCTACATCCATTTTATATAAAAAAATATTTTTGAAACGAAGTATTTACATCAGTTGCACTGCTATTTCGATTGCTACCTCCATTTTATAAAAAAAACTTAATTACTTTTTAAGTGAAATATCTGTAAAAGCCTCAATCATCCATTACAGCCTATTCATGGAACAAACTCCAACGAAAACATAAAAGCTTCTATTCTCAAAGCTCTCGTACCTGTGAAATTGGCGTGTCTAATCGATTTATAATAACTCCCTAATATCATTACTGGTAATAAGGGATCGCAGTGAAAACGGGATTGAAATATAACGAACGATTGATATGGATCTTCTGTTTAAAATATTGTACAAAAATTTAAGTTCATTGTTAAACCCATATATGACATAGATGCGACATATTTAAATTATTATTACATTTATACAAATTAAAATTTCTATTATTAAGGAGGAGAAAAACTATTTTTAATATTAGTACCTTTAGTACCCTTAGTAGTAATCAGGACCTTGAGTAACACAATAGAACCCAATATGTAAATAGTTGTTCGCATTTGTGTTTGTTTGTTTGTACGCGCTGAAAAATGGCTAAACCGATATTATGCGTATGATATTAGACTAATATCATCGCGAAATTTCAGAGTTAAACGAAACTAAAGTTAGTTCCACTGTAACCACGAGCCTTGCAACTGGTTTGAAAAAAGAAAGAATTTAATCGTCAAACTCACAAGTACGCATAGTGTTGTCACAGCAATTAAAGGAAAAAATAATTTATTGTTAGAAAATATTGAAAAACCCAAAAACCCAAAAACATAAGCCCACTCGAACGAAGTTACGCACACCTCCTAATAACCAAGTAAATAAATAAATATCAGCTGGTAATAATAAAATACATAAATAAATAGCATTAGCTAATATAAAAGTAAATAAATAAATAGCGGCTGCTAATAATCGAAAAAATAAATAAGTAACAGCTGCTAATAATCAAATTAACAAATAAATTACACCTGCTAATAGTTAAATAAATAAATAGCAGCTGCTAAAAATCAAATAAATGAATAAATACCAGCCGCTAATAATAAAATAAATTAATCCGCTCACAATCCACGATACTCAAACCACACGTTATTAAAAAACGTTCAGAAATAATGCGTGCCGTATCCCTGCCGCAAAATGATGGATCTGATACGGTATTGTGCCGCAGACAAATATTAATAGAGATATTTCGATAAGTGGCAATGCGGTACAAACCGTACCATAATCGTACTTCATAATAACCTTCGTTGAGGAAACCGTTCATCATCTGTAGTATAATCGTGGGATTCTGCGTATTATTATTGTGTTATTATTAATGTGAGTAACGCTCATAGTCGTAGATCTACTGACTTCCTCCTTGAAGATGAGCACGCTATTCAAAAAGTTTAATACGATAATTGTGTAAAGAAGTATAAGTGTAATTTTAGTTAGGAAATATAAGAATAGTTTGAGGTAGGAACCTTGCAGAAGGTGGAAGAACTAAAGTTCAAACATTCAGGTACCATCACCGCCATCATAATCCGCCGTAAAGCATTACTTTGTTGTCGCGGCGACCATCTCAGTCCTCAGAGCTAGCAATGTATCTACGTTCATAGTCAGATAGGATTTCGGTCGTGTTTGTAGTTGTACGTTGATGTCTATGCGCTGCGACAACTTAACAACAGGTGGTTTGAATGCTCGATTGCTATTCTTCTACATAAAAAAATGTGGTACTTAAGTCGACCGGGATGGTACCGCCGCCATTATAATTCACTGTAGCAGTGCTTTGTCAATGTTCAATATAAAAAAACACAAACATACATATATGTACACATATATATAAAGTATAATCCTGTGTCCTCCTCTTTCTAGTGTTTTAGAAATCATATCTAAATTTTACTCTTATTCAACAGGCACAAGAGAAAAGTCAACAATCTTCTTCCATCAAAATCCTCTGCGCCAAGCCAGGGCTCCGGTTCGCAACGAAGAGCGCCTCCACCTGCACCTCTTTACGAAGACCTGCAAGACCTACCCAGGCGACCACCCTTGCCACATAGGCCTGAAATGGAACCACAGTTAGAGGTAATTATTTCCAAGTCAATTTTCTGTATGAATGTGACATTGAGAACGAGCATCGAGAAACCTAAATATTACGGAGTCACTGTCGTTCATGAACATCTGCACACTCCGTGTAGAAGAAGAATTCCAGCTGAAATCGATCACAGATCATCTGAGGCCTAGGATTATGTCTTATATATAAGCAAGCAAACATGACTTTCCATTGAAATGCCAGTGCCAAAGGTACTTTTTTTATATGAGAAGAGTAGCAAACAAGCGAATCACTCGATGTTAAGTAGTCCCAGCCCATAGACATCCACATACAACCAAAAATACGTCTGAAATCCTATCTGAGCTCGAACGTAGATATGTAGCTACTCCCGAGGACTAAGACGATCGCCTCACATTAAAGTGTAGTTGGCAATCGCACTTCTTCAACCGAGACAGAAGTAATACTTTACGGCGGATTATGAGAGCGGTGGTGATACCTCCCCGATCGAACTATGGTTCCCCACCGTTACAAACTTCCAAACTAAAAAAACCACCTTCCATAATAATATTTTCGTTTTTCTGTTTCGGAATTATCTTAACATTTTATATCATGGCAAACGTAGAGTTTAACAAATACCGGAATATTTATATATCCCTTAAAAAATATTTTTGATCCATAAAAGCTTAAACATATTAATCAAACATTGTCACAAAAGGCTATACCGTATTCCACTGAAACACGCTTTGGCAATCAACCTAACGTGGACTTACTCTGTTCCAGATGGTCGAAACTAAGAGACCGAACTGTCAAGGAAGGGTATTTGTGTGTGGCGCCGGGGGCTCATGGCGAGGTGGAAATAGCTGTGGAGGTGACACGTGTGGTGCACCACTTTACGAAGAACTACCACATCGTTCTGACGATTCGATTCACAGTGATGATCATTTTGCCGAAGATGAACTAAGTCTTGTCGGAGAAGCAGCACCCTGTCGAACTTGCTCAAGACCACCCGCCCCGCAATCGTTGCCGCATCGACAAAGACACCAGCGCTTGGATCGAAGACCGAAGTCTTTGGAAAGACGACGAGCTCAACACCGCGTGCCTCGACACGTCCATCCGCCAGACCCTTCAGAGTTCCACGAAGGCGTACTCTTAGACGCGTTACTAAGACTGTATCCCCAAGTAGGGACGGTCGGGGCCAGACCGTCTGGTCCCATGCCGATGGGAAGCGGAGCTTGGCCTGGTGGTGATTTACCTGGAATGGGCTGCTGGAGAGGACCAAGGGCGTCTCCAAAGCCTCCAAGTGGAGACTCCTCTTTTGGTTCGGATTCTGGATACAGCAATAACACGTGTGGAACATGTGGTACGAGAGCATCTTCAAGACACCGTCTTTCAGCAGAAATTCCGATGTCATGAACCTTGAAGGGAGTTGAGTTAGTGGTCGTGTGCCATAACTATTGCGTGATAAAGTGGACGGAGTATTGTATGGAAGCATTTATTAGTTTAACTTACGGCCTATTTTCCACTGATATTCAGTACGGCCTCCATTGCCTTCTTCTATTATAGTTGAAACACAGTCATCTCGAAGACTAAATCCTCGTAGCGTCTATATTTCTACAGATATGTACAAAAGAGACTAAGTAGAGGATTTCCTCCTATTTAGAATTATCAATTCTCTAATAATTGTGTAAACAGCAATTTTTGGCTGTATAAGAAAGTAATACGATGTTCTAAACTGTTATAGATAATTTTGTACAAAATTCTCGTGACCATATTGTTAGGTTAGTCATAGCGGTTTTGTCCTAGTAAGTTATCTTGAAACTAGTCCTAAAATTATTACGATCAACAATCAAATTATTAATTAATTAATTAACTATTGATTTTCTGTAAAAATCATGGAATTGTAAATTGGTTCGGTCAATCTGTAGATATTGTAAAAATTAGGTAAACGAATCAAAATAGATTAATAAGTCGAATTTTATAATCATATCACGTTATTAATACGCATTGCATTAATTGTAACGTCACAATTCCGTTTTGTTCTTCTACATGTCTCTATTTTTTATCACTGGTGCTAGAAATTGTATGTTTTGTCAAAAAAATATTTTCGCTTTTTTAATTTATGCTTAAATTTTTTCATTATTGTTCCATAATAAAATTAAATTTGTAAATGTCATATGCAGTTTTTTGAAAGAATTACGAATTCATTTACTTCTAGATATATTTCATAACGCACAATGAAACGAGTACTTATCAATTAACCTATTAAATACTAAACTCGAACACCAGATATAATACTTAAATTCCAAAAGAAATTTTTTTTTTTTTAAGTTTTACAAAAGCCGAGGAGTATGTTTAGTTGTCAAAAACGTTGTTGTTTTCTGTTTTGTATTTATAATTAAGTGATATTTATTTTTTTAAATATTGTTTTTGCATTGTATATTTTCGAGTTGCATCGCTAATGTAATTAAAATTATGAACCGGATTGGTTCAGTTTATAAATTATGAGAAGCACAATAAAATGAAGAATAAATACATTTTTAAAACAATGTCTTTTAATTATTCTTTTGTGAGTATACTTTATTGATTACTGAATGTAAATGATAACTTGGAATTGAGTTGCAGATTATTTTATGTGAGAAGAGTAGCAAACGAGCATGCAAACCACCTGATGTTAAGTAGTCGCAGCCCACAAATATTCACGTACAACCACAAACTCGACTCAAATCCTATCTAAGCTCGAACGCCTCATGGCTCAACGCAAGGTCACCTCGCTTCGAAGTGTAGCCGGTAACCGCACCTCTCCAACCGAAAAACAAGTAATGCTTTAAGCGAATTATGAGGGCAGTTTTGGTACTATAGTTCTCCCACCTTTTAATAAGCAGTAAGAGACAAACATTTAAAAAACATCAGCGTTTTATTTTGAATAACTTTGCTTTGTTCCAACATTCATACTTTGTTCTAGATACAGGCACAGTCTCTATTAATTTTCGTTAAAACCTTTCTTTTTATGTAGATCGAATGATGTTGTATTACGAAATGTATTTAAGATTGACTTTGATCGGGTCACCGTTGCGGAAAGCGGCACTAAGCTGGAGCATATTTCTATTTTCTAGACTGAAGATGCGCCGACAGTTCACTGAATTATTGTATTTTTAGCCTCAGTGTATCTACGAAAGCACAGCACTTTTATTTAGTGACATACACACGCACAAAAGAATTACACATACATAAGTATACTTAACGATATATTTATTTACATTTTGACTGCGACGCGGACATATATGATCGAGTCAGTATTACGGGAGGCGGCCGTAAACTGGAGCTTATTTGATTAGACTGAAGATACGCGCACAAATTACTAAAATATTATATTTTTTAGCATTTGTGTATCATCTATAAATACACAGACATAATATTCGTCCCCAGTGTTGTAGCGCCGACGTATAAACAGCACTTTAGTTCGCCCGTAATCCATACAAATTTGTCGCTACAACACAGGTGTAGCAGCCGCAAGCGCGTCGCTCCCGAAATTACACAGTAGTGTTGTAGCCGCAGGGAAAGTGTTAATGCCATCACTAACTAGATCTTTATTACAATAGGTTCATTTTTATACGTCAGGAAAACCCGGAACGAGTACCTTCGTCCACCGTCTAATAAAAATATTACTACAAATGGGCCCAGCAAACGTTGTCCCGCTCTGAAAAAAATATATAAGTATTTTTTTTTAAATATGCTAGTTTCTACTGAATACAGCTTCAGAAATATCAGCTTTGCGTCTTATTCTATTGCCACGTATTGGGTCCAATTGAGAAACTAAACAACTCTCAGATCCACCTGAAAAAACACAGAGAATTTCATTAAAATCGATGCAGCCGGTTAGGAGTCCAGTGACCTACACACGCACAGATGAACTATATAATATATAAAAAGATATATTTAATAAAGATAATACACAAACAAACATGACACACACATTTTTCTTTGTATACTTTAGTCTAGGCATTAAATATTTAAGCCTGCTCGTGATAATTATGTTGTAAAGGGGACAGACAAATGTTTTTAATAATAGCAACCATCTTGTCTCTTTCGCGACACATACAAATAGAGTTATCTTGGAGTACAGTCGGTATGAAAATATCAAATTTAATTTTTTAGGTACAAATTTTCGGTACTTTTTTTTAAGTAGCAAACGAGTGCTTTTAATGTGAGAAGAGTAGCAAACGAGCATGCAAACCACCTTACGTTAGTAGTCGCAGCGAATAGACAACCACGTACAACCACAAACACGGCCGAAATCCTATCTGAGCTCGAACATACGTTGCTACTCCTGAGGACTAAGGTGGTAGCCTCGCTTCAAAGTATAGCGTGCAGGCCATCTTATGTCAACACTTTTCCTGCAGCGTCCAACGCTGCTGTTTAATGCGTGACGTAACGCGCTTGCGGCTCGTACATACCCGTGTTGTACGTACAAATCTGTATGGATTACGGGCGAACAAAAGTGCTGTGTTTACGTCAGCGCTACAAGACTGGGGGCGGACATTACGTCTGTGTATTCGTAGACGATACACAGATGCTAAAAATATAATATTTCAGTAATTTGTCGACGTATCTTCAGTCTAATCGAACAAGCTCCAGTTTAGGGCCGCCTCCCGCAATACTGACCTGATCATATATATCCGCGCCGCAGTCAGTGTTAATAAATAAAATTGCATTTCTATCTTTCTCAAATGCCATAAAAGACACAAATGTTTGAGAGGACATTATATAAACAAGTGTTCAACTATTTCATTATTAAAAGCAAAAACACAGAAATCTGAACAATATTGTATAATAGGACTATCTAATGCTTTTTTTATAAATTACTGGAGCAGCAAACGAGCGTGCAGGCCATCTGTTGTACACCATCTCCGCAGCATAAGCAAAGTGAAACAAAACTGAAGTGTACAGTAATAGTCGTACATAGATAACTTTTTGAGAATTGAGTTTGTCGCCTCGCTTGTAAGTGTGGACACTTTCCAGATTTATTTAGATTTATTGACAATTACAATATTATTTAGATTTCTGTGAGTAAAAATAAAAGTTACACTGAAGTATAATTATGAAATTAATTAAACATGGATATTATCTGTTTACGTAATGTAATATACACTTAGACTATTATAAAATATTATCAATACAATTACTTTCACCGAATAGGGTTGCCATTATAAAAAAAAATTAAAACTTGCTAATAAATAGTGTAAAATAAAAGGAACATTTCAATTTAATTGTTAACCATTAAAAAAGGTATCTAGTTATATTATCTGTGGTATTGAAATTGCCTGGGATCAAAAATTTAGATGGTGGCAGCCCTATCTTCAACACATATTTACAACAATTAATCCGTGACTATGCCTTCTTGTATTCAATTCTTTCAACCTTCACTTCATCTCCGAGCAACTTGTACACATAAGTCACCACTGTCGAACTCTGAATATCCATTAACACGAAGGACGGTGTTGGATTCCTAGAAAATTACACATTTGCTATAAATAAGAAATTAGAGGTTATTTATCATTTAAAAAATTATCCATATCAATAAATAATTTTACAGGTGGTAGAGTCGTTAGAGCTCGCCCGGGGCGGCACCACCGCCACCCTCATAACCCAGCGTAAAGCAACATGTATTTTGTTTCGGTTGGGGAGGTGTGGTTGCCAGATACACATTATTGGAGGCGACCATCTTAGTCCTCAAGAGTAGGAAC
>DWON01010599.1:0-10676 GCA_018251015.1 Phocides pigmalion okeechobee
AATTATACAAGAACTGATTTTGAAAACTTTAAATGGCTCTCCTGTAAAATTAGTCTATTCGCGTTGTGGCCCTTTTGATTTGAAGTAGCGACATATCGTGTAGTAATTTACGGGAATTTTCCAAAAAAAATATTTATACTGCTTAAGTTGTTTTAAAAATTTAAAATTTATATACCGAAGGGACAAATGATATAGCGTTAGTTTTCGTAATAAGACGAGACATTCAATATTGTTGACAAAATAAATTCATAATTGTACTTTAAACATTCCATCAATATATGATTTTTGTTTTTGTTCAATTTACAAAATTATAATGCTACATATATGATATTTGTAACAAGTTAGTGGTTATAATCCTTTATAGATCCCATTGCTGTTCACAGGTATTTTAATAACCAAGCAAGGGCTAGAGCGTACTCTACCACCCTGTTTCAATGGTAGAGATTGGGATAAGTTGCCAAACCATATATCGAAAGTTTTCAAATCATCTCAAGGGTTCTATCATGCGTTTGCTCGTGATTTTCTCGATATTTAACCTGATTAAACACGAATGTTTTTTGCACATAGCGATCACCCACCCAAGAAGCGGCCGCGCTCGAAGTTACTTTATTTTGTTGATCGTTTAATGATTTACAGACGGCTTTTCAGTCTACTGTCTACCGCGATTCTAACTCCCTTATCTAATTAACGGTATAGACAAGTAACTCTTTGTATAACGAAAAGCTAACGAACTATGCTAACAATCGCCGACCAACGGACCTTTGTTCGTAAATGTAGCGCGAATTTTAGCAGGTTACCTTCGTAATACTAAATTAACTTGTGCCACGCTCACGTTAACTAGATTTACACATTTCAGAAATCCGTCAGACAAATCAAAGTAACTAAATCGGGATTGGGTGAACTATTTTTTTCTCAAACATCGTAATTTACCCAACTTCGGCAACACCGTGTAATGAATGTTTGGCGTAACGCAGGTGGGAACACGGAAATCTATTTTCACGCGACCACTGTTGTTTTTCCGCCATAGTAACGCGTACACGGGGCGCTCATAAAACGTTGCGTCATGGCCCATCGGGGGTGGGGGCGCCCCCCATTTGTAAACAGATTGTGACGTTGTCCGACGGACTATTCCAAATCGCGAACAACAGGTGGTCCCGTTCCCTATTCCGTCAAGTTTGAAACGACACTTGAATGTTTGATTTTCGAACCTATTTTTTTTTGTTTTATTTTTACAGATTTTTTTTATCAAACATACCAGAGATATGTGAACGGACATGAGTCGGACGGAGGTGCGTTCGGAGCCGCTCAGGGCGGCATGGCGTTACCACACGTCCGGACCGCGTGGAAGCCTGCGCGCGACTGCCGACACCGCCGAAGCACATGCTCGACCGGCCACAGGTAGTCAGATTAGATGGCCACTTCAACTTCCAAATTCTAACTCCCAGGGGTGTCTTCAATGGCTCAAGGACACCGTTTTCCTGCCTTGGCTTTTACAAACAAACGGACAGTTAATTTTAACATTGTTTGTCGGGAAAATAACTTCATTGTGACGGCCGACGGAAAAATTTAGTTCGTTGTATCGGGTTTTGAAAGTCACTCATAAATCTTTTTTATTTATTTAGATAAAAAGTAGATTTAAACAAAATAAATTAAAGTGGTCTTGCAAAAAAGTCTTAATAGAATAATAACTCATTAATCTCACGTCTCTGTGTTCAAGATTGAAATATAAGGTAGGGATATCCCTTGTTTAAATGAGTTTAAATTCAATTCAGTCTTCTAGTTACAACGCATCTATAATATATTTAGCCGTAGCTAGAACTTTATCCTAACAACATTAAAATTATTAAGAAACATCGAGTATTTTGTAAGTTTTTAACGCGATTTGAATCCGATGTAATCAGCAACCACTAGAGATACTGAACAAAAATTGAATGATATATTTTTATTTATACTATATAAACATTCATTTTTTACCATGTATATAGGTTTAGTTCCTCTTTTAAATAATTAAAAATCTGCAACCAATACGTGAAACAAGTTCAAAATAATTCGAGACGTAGCTTTTCCAGCGATACAACAATGCAGGCTCGTTGCAGAATGTTACTATGTACAATTTGTACAATAACTGACTACGTAACTGCCACTTTCAACAACAGATTACAATTTAGTTCATGTTAGTCATATTAGTAGAAAAGCGTGCAGGCCACCTGAAGATTTCTCTGTAATCTATGAACATTCATTTTCAATCTCAAACAAGAGGTACGTAGACGAAAAATCTAGATTTGCTGTATCTCCTGAGCACTAATGGTCGTTTATACGGGTAAATGTTGCCGCAAGGTATCACCTCTGCCACTGAAACAGGAATTACTACACGGCAAAACATGAGGGCTGCAATAACAAAAACCTACTTTGTTATTGTTATTAGTTTTACGATGTTCGTTGCAAATATCGATTTAATTTGATATCAGCTTTTGCTTAAACGCTAATATTTAAAGGTTTCTTGGCGATATTATTTTCAAATAAAAATTTTCAATTATCTTGAACGACGTCTAACAAGGATTAGATAAATTAAATTGTCTTTTCTTGCAGTTAATAACTTTACGAGTAGGTAAGTTAATCGTGTCTGCAATTAGGAACGTGATATTTTTTTAATTGAAACATGAGGAAAACCTGTTATATTTTTTACGTTATATAAAATTGAAATAGAATAATGACGTAATCAATATTTCAAGGTCACCAGGTACCATTGGAGTCGTCATAATCCGCCGTAAAGCAGTTCTTGTGTTTCAGTTGGAGAGGTGCTATGGCCGGCTATACTTGCAAGCAACCCGACCATCTCAGTACACGGGAGTAGTATTGCACAATGCACGAAGTCAGAGAAGAATTTAGTTAGTTGTTTGAGGTTGAACATGAATGTGAATGGGCTACGAAGATCATTTAACATCAGATGGCTTGTACGCTCGTATATATGGTATATAATGACTGAATTATTGTATGAATGAATGAAAGAATGAATGATTAAGTAGAATGACTAAAATAATGGGTAAATAAATGAATTAATAAAAGAAAAACGAATGAGTAATTGAATGAATGAGAGAATTGATAAATTAACGGATGATCGAATAAATGAATTTACATATTTATGGTATTTATATATGTGATTAATATATGTACATACTTAAAATATTTTATCAACGCCAGCCGTGGTTACGTGGGTGAAATGAGCGTTGTAAAAGATGTGAGTATTTACCCCCTTTGTCAATCTTCAATATAAAGACAATTGTACTATCGGACTAAAGTACGATCACGTGTCGTGACAAAGTATACTCTTCACAAAAATCAGAATCAAGATATTTTTATTCGAAGTAGATTCTTCACAGAACTCTTTTTGAACGTCAATAAACTACCACCGACTCGTAAGGTGGTCGTTTTGGAGAAGAGTTGGCGAAAGAAACTCACGTTTTAGTATATAAATTATTTTAGCACATAAACTACAAAAATATTCGTTGTTATAAAAATGCGAATAAACCCATTGCGATCTCGTACTCGTATCCATGCTAATTCACGCGAATAGTTTTAAATCGGTTCAGTGCATAAAAAGCGTGGCAGCGTAGAGTTCGTATGGATGCAAATGTAGGGCGGTGTGGCGGAAGAATGCAATCAGTGTACGCTTGTGTGAACAGCGTGAATTTTTAAAGGTGGTAGAGCCGTCAGAGCTCGCCCGGGGCGGCACCATCGCCGCCCTCATAACCCGCCGTATAGCGACATGTTCTTCGTGTATTGTGTTTTGGATGGGGAGGTGTGGTTGCCGGATACACATTATTGGAGGCGACCATCTTGGTCCTCAAAAGTAGGAACGCATCCGCGTCCATTCTTAAATAGAACTTCTGTTATATTTGAGATTGGACGTGGTCCATAGGCTGCAGTGACCACTTAACATCAGGTGGCCTGCATGCCCCGTTTCTTACTCTTTCGCAATATAATCTAACATAATATATCGTGATAATACATAGAAACCTATAACGAAAACAAATGTATAGGTACCTCATAAATAAAATTTAAGGTGGTTTAAATCTGTGTGTTTCACTTTGGTAGTATAGATTAATTGAGAAAAAATTTCATTATTAGAAAAAACACATTAATGGCGAACTCACTTGGATTAGCAATATAGCCATAGTTAGTATCACCTACATAACCGAACAGTTTCTACTGCCTTTCAAATTTTATTAAGACCAGTTACTACCGTTTACTAGTAATTTCGATAAATCTATACATTCATACATGAAAAGTAATTTCTACCTCTTTTAACGTAAATTGCACGCATGGTCGGTTAAGAGTTTTTATTTATCAAATGGTCCTTTTTCAATAATCGGTGGAGTGAAAGAAGCGTTGATTTTAATTATTAAAATTCAATTATAAATACATGAATATATTTCGTTTCTTCATAATTTGTAAAGCTAAAATATACATCCATTTAGTTACTTTAGTATACGTAGCGGCTTTGGAAACTAAGTTAGACACAATACCCGTAAAATGAAACCAAAGTGAACTCAGTATCAGTGAATGTCCAGCGTAGTTCACACTTCTGCACTGAGCAGATTAAAATATTAGCGAAATTGTAGAAGTTTAAGCCTGTGGAAACAATGGAGATGAAAACGAGCCAATGGAATCTACTATGGAATATTAGTTGCATCTCTGGATAAGTACTGAAGCCCAGATAGGGTTATTATGGTAACATGTGACATGACGGAAGCCCAACAATAGCTATGTCATCCCACTGTTGGGACAGCTCAGCTAGTAATTGATGTATCCTGTAATCTCCACGGATACCGAGTACGATTTTTTAACACGCTTTTATTAGCTTGGGTTGTATCTGTATGTAAAGTAATCTTGGAGCATAATTTTCACCAATTTCCAGATGACTAATTAATTTGAAACTTTGCACACGTATGAAGGACCGATGACTATTAAAAAAAACTAAAAAACACGCTTTTATAAAATAAACAACTAAAACGTATAAATAAGAAGAAAAATGCAATGTAAAAAACCGTGGGATGCATGGTATCAATAGATCACTAAAAAAGCACCCCACATTTTTTTTACATCGCAATTTGATTTATTTAAGCAATCAGTCCCACGTGTGATCGCCACTGATGGTAACAAGATGCTGGCGTTGAATAGCAATCGCTATTTTCTGGCTCTCGCGTAGAAAATAGCGATCACTGTTCTTTTTTATTTGAGAAGAGTACTAAACGAGCATGCAAACCACCTGATGTTAAGTTCAAGGTGGTAGAGTCGTTAGAGCTCGCCTGGGGCGGCACCACCGCCACCCTCATGTATTGTGTTTCGGTTGGCGAGTTGTGGTTGTCGGATACACATTATTGGAGCCGACCATCTTAGTCCTCAAGAGTAGGAACGCATCCGCGTTCATCTTTAAATAGAACTTGTGTTCTATTTGAGATTGGACATGGTTGTCCATGGGTTGCAGTGATCACTTAACATCAGGTGGCCTGTATGCCCGTTTCTTACTCTTCCACAATAAAAAAAAGTGGTCGCTGCCCATAGATATTCACGAACAACCACAAACACGTATCTACGTTCGATCTCAGATAGGATTTCGGTCGGTTAGGAGTCAGGAGTAGCAACGCATCTGCGTTGTTACTCCTGAGTCCTAAGATGGTCGCCTCACTTCAAAATGTAGCCGGCAACTGCACCTCTCTAACCGAAACACAAATTATGCTTTACGGCGGATTATGAGGGCAGCGTTGGTACCTCCCTGGTCCAACTGAATTTCTTCCACCTTAGAAAACCTTATTCTATATTATAAGTATAAATATAAACAAAACTATAATGTGTCCGCAACAGTAAATTATTCAAATCAGTATATTAATATTTTATTAACAACATACAATCTCATTAATATTTTATTAAACGTACTGTGTGTTCATTATCGCTTATTTTGATAAAGATAAACATTGCCGTATTGTGACACGAACGATTTTGAATCTTATTATGAGACCGTTAGAGTTGATGATTGTTATAGATATAAACGAGTGTCAGGTCATGTAAAAAATCTAAAATACTTATACATATTTTGATACTACACACTTGTAGAATTTAATTTCGGGGAGGTATCATCGGCACATTCATAATCCGGGGCAACTTTTATATCTGAATTGAATAAGAACAATTCACGGCTTTATTTCACAGCGAGGCGATAGTCTTAGTCCTTAGGAGTACCAACCGAAATTAGGTTATTTTTCAGGACTAAGATGGTTCTGACCTCAGCTTTAGTATTGTTTTAATTTATATGTAGATGCATTACAGCGATTCCTTAATAATAGGTGGCCTGTATGTTCACATGCTCTTCTTTTTACGAACATAAATAATTTATTATATTTGGTTCAATTGCGATCGATGCGGCGACCATTTAACATCTAATGAATCTTGTATGCACTATCATTACTCTCATGAGTCTTATAATATACTATTTTCCGAGTTTTAGAGTAGCAATTAAGCATGCAGGTCCTTTTTTGTGAAAGAGTATGCAGACCATGCAGACCACCTGATGTTAAGTGGTCACTGCAGCCCATGGACAGTCACGTCCATTCTCAAACAGAATAGAAGTTCTATTTAAGGATGGACGCGGATGCGTTCCTACTCTTGAGGACTAAGATGGTCGCCTCCAATAATGTGTATCCGGAAAAAGTTAAGTTGCTCTTATGTTCAGTTGCTATAATCCATAAACATACAACCTGAAACAGGATTGAAGTCTTTAACTTAACTGTTCTCTCCGATTAACTGCTCTCTCCGATTCCTCGCTGCAAAATGTAACCAGCCATGGCACCTCTCGAAACGCAGTTGTTTCACGGCAGGTTATGAGGGACGGTAGTGGTACTCCCCTAAGCAAACTATAGTTCTACCTTGCAAAAACTATGGAAAAGGCTGCACCAACTTTCCTCTCAGTTACTAGTTGGCATTGTTATAGATCTTGGATTCAGTGAAGTGTCGTTACGCGTAAAAAGTTTCAAAGTCAAAGAAAACTGGACGAAAATGTCCTAAGGACGTGTTCAGCGTTGGAAGTCGAAAATGAAACAACAAGATCCTTCAGATATAATTCTGCAGAAGATTAAGTTTGCGTAAGGGATTCGCTTTATAGAACGGTGTTACGTGCACCGCATTTCTAAGTCCCCGTATGCTGTTGGGGTAATGTATGTGTATGATATGGTTTTAAACTACTAATATAGCGGATGTTATATATTTTACTATGTACCGGGTATTCACGATTAATTTTTGAATCAACTTTTTGAACTTTTTGAATCGAATCAAATCAAATTTAATTCCATTATTACGGGCACATTAATGGTTGTCAGACATATTTTTAATTCCTCTGTAATATACCTTACAGGTGTACAATATTAAGTATAATTTTATATTCTATATTAAATTAAAATTAATTAAACAATTATCAAATACAATCAATTAAGTATAACATAAAATCAAAAGAATGTCAGATAACAGAAAATGTCAAATACACATATGTAGTTTGATTTTTGATTGCCGATATTTCGAACCATGGCTCGTGGCCACGGCGAAACTGCGGTGGCGGGGGTAACTGTTATTTGTTCTTGCGTTTGTTCCCACTGATCTCAGAAACGACTTAACTGATTTCAGTGCAGCTTCCACGAATGTATTGCAGCAAATTTCATTTAGCATTTAGCATTAGTTTCATTTCAAACTGGAAAAAAACAAAATTTGAAGTCAACGTGAACAAGTCGCGGGTATCAGTAAGTCTTATATAAAACACATATTTTCTGAAAGTTTCAACAGGCTACTAAAATTGAAGATTAAATGTAGGCGAGCAAAAGGTTCTTACGAAATCTTAACAACCTTTTTAACAGTATTGATATTTGCTTTCATATACCAGCTCTATATAAGCAATCCACGTTTAAGCTCCATTTTTCATTAATTGATCACTTACTTTCATTTATACCGTCTTCGATGATTTCTACTGAGCTCGGAGATTGACTGGTATAGAATAATTTAAGTATTAAGTCCGCCTTTTGTACATTTTTATATTTGTTGTAATAGAAAATGAATAATAGCAACCTACTATATTTGGAGAGCTACCGTCCTATAAATGTATTACAGTAAAAGGCTTCCTAGAAGAATTCTAACAGCCTTAATCGCATTAATGTGTGCCTTCGTACATGATTCAACAAGACACAATCTGTGAAAATCAGTTTTTGAAAATGAGACCTGTGGAGAATATATATAGGTATCGTAACCTTAGAAATAGCGGTTTTGTAGGAAGCAGACCACAGGAGGTACCAACAGTGCCTTTATATTTCTTTGTCAAGCTCTATGTTTTAGTTGTCGAGGAATGATTGCCGATTTCAGTACAAGCGAGGCTACCACATTAGTCCTAAGCCGTAGCAAGGTATCTACGAAACAATATATATAGGACTTTAGTTCGGTTTACTGTTTGAGGTACATGTGGATATTTTTAGCCATTGACTACTATTTTGGGTGGCTTGCATGTTCTTTTGCCGCTCTCCTCACTTGAAAAATGCCAAAATAACATACTATCAATTAAAAATGTTAACTGTAAACTTATCACTATTAAAATAGAGCTCAGTGATAGATATAGGCATAAATTTACTTGCAAGGTGGTAGAACAACAGTTTAATCCCTCATAATCCCCAGTTAAGCTGTTCTTGCGTTTCGATTGGAGAGGTGCGGTCGCCGGATACACTGTCAAGCGAGGCAACTATCTTAGTTCTCAGGACTAGCAACATGGCTTTGCACGACTTCAGGCATGACCTTAATCTTATTTAAAGTCACACGTAGGTGTCCATGGCTGTAAAGAACATTTATCTTGTGATAGCGAACACTCGATTCCTATTTTTTCAATGTAAGGAAAAATACAGATAAATGTAGCCTTAGCAGCAAAGCCTCGTTGCTGCATTGATTGCGGTACTAGTAAATACTTCTAACAATTTGAACTGACGGGTAAATTCTTTTAATGCAGGTGCAATGCGGGTTTATTTATCAAGTCTAACTTGCGGTAAGTCCCATAATAGTTACAACATAAATTGTTTCAAATGCAGGTTTAACGAAACGGAATGCGGTATTTATTACAAAACTAACTGCAGTTCGTTCGATATCGGTCACGCTGACAAATTTTGGGTTTTTTCCGGATTTTCTAAAAGCAAAAACAATTTTGTGCTCACACTAGTAACTTTGAAATTGACATTACTTTTTTATTTACAATCGAATCAAAATAAAATGAATACGAAATATTATGTGAAGTTACTGCAATTTATAGCAAAATTTTCTCATGGGTTTCCAACTTTTGAATAATAAGAAAATAGAAATTCGAAGTTGGTGGAAGTGATTTTTATTAAATAATAAGGGTAATATATAAGTCCAGTGAATTTTAAATGAACATAACTTTTTTTGTAAACAACGAACATAAAATTTTAGTGAAGCCTATTGCAATACATTAGAGAAAATCCCACTGAAATCTATTAATCTATTTCGGAAATTAATGCGCAATAACGCATAGACAAAAACTTGACGATTTTAATTACCGTGTTTGATTCTGTTGCATTAGAAATAGTTATTATATGCCCTTTTATGTGAGAAGAATAACAAACGAGCATGCAAGTCACCCGATGCAAGCCCATAGACATCCACGTGCAACCAGAAACACTATCGAAATTCTGTCTGAGCTCGAAGTATATACGTTGCTTCTACTGAGGACTAAGATGGTTGCCTTGCTTCTGAGTAGCCAGCAACTGCACCTCTTCAATCGAAACACAAGCAATGCTTTACGGCGGATTATGAGGGCGGTGGTGGCTCCTCGCCGGTCGAACTATAGTTCTCCCACCTTTACAAAGCACCTGTACATACAGCGATCAGTTACAATTTTATTATTTGTGTACATTTACCAATCCCCAAGCGTCGCGTGCTAACAGTACGTTCCGACACAGCAATTTGTTTTATTACTGCACTAAAAAAATAGTTTTTCAACGTTTTCCAGAAAAGCCTAATTATTTTTATGTTTGAAAACTCGTAAATATAAAATAGTCGCTTCAACCCGTTAACATCTATTTACAACCTCAAATGAGACTAAACTTCTCTCTGAGATTTATCCGGCATAAATCTACTATAAGATGCGGTGCGGTACGAACCTGGAGACTAAATTGGACACCTCGCTTGTAAGTGACGACTAGCCTACTGATGCTGGTGTTGATGTTGGTGTCGGTATCGATACTGATGACGGTGTTGGTTTTGGTACTGATATTGGTGGTAGTGGTGGTGAACTGGATCTGATTCGAAATATCGACAATCAAAAACCAAACATCGTTAATCATGGGTACAAGGTACATAGTAAAATATATAAAATCCGTGTTAATATTCGTTTAAAATTATATATTACCGCAAATACTCCAACCGAAACACAAAACGTAATCAACAACCGATTATGTGGGCGTCGGTGGTGTGGAACTAGAGCTGCACCTTTAAATTCATATTCATTTCATTTCCGATACTTTTGTTTCATATTTAATTGGGTATTTTTTTATAGCGAAAGAATAAGAAATGGGCATGCAGGCCACCTGGTGTTAAGTGGTCACTGCAGCCCATGGACAACCACGTCCAATCTCAAATAG
>DWON01010600.1:0-10675 GCA_018251015.1 Phocides pigmalion okeechobee
AACTATCGTCTTCTCATTGCACGATTACCCTCGTCTGCCTACATGATATTGAATGGTTCTGAGCTTAATCTTGACTTTCCGCCGATATATATATTAAGCTTAGGATTATTTTCAAACGGCATTTTCTCAAATCAATTTAAGGTGATACCAACTTCACCAGATTACGTAATATAAAAGAAAAGTTTGTTTAATTTTCATAGTTTTTTTTTGCTTATTATCTACTCACAATTTATTAATATATATATTTAAAATGATGAAAATCTTAAAACTGATTACAATAAAAACCTAACCTTAACAATCTAAAGGGAGTCCGTGCCCATGCGGCATGGTTCCAACAATATATGCTGCATTCCCGCATTGAATAGCAATCGCAATTTCCTTCACGAGATATGAACCGGCCCTCTGGTTACCGGCGGCGTCGATCAAACGTGATACTATATTATATTATATCATATCATTATTTTATGATATTAAGAACGTCATATATACGTATACAACAAATACGAATCCATTTGCGCCATTACCGAGTAATTCGACATCGAGATTGTCTCGGGAATTGCGCTGCGCTGAGATTGCTATTCCCCTTGCATTATTACCGCTAGGTTATTATTATGGGGGATAATAAGGTATGGCAGTACGTACCTACATTATATGTTATTACGATAAATGCACTAAACTTGAGTTTCTTTTGCGGAAAAAGGTAAGCGGCGCAAAAATGTTTCACTTAGCAGTGACTCTTTGTTTCTTTGGTCTGTTGATGCGAGTACCAAAAAAAACTTAGAAGCAATCAGCTCTATGGTTCATTAATCTTGTTCTTGATAAGAGAGCTGGTTCATATCCTAAGCATATAATTGCGATACGAATACGGTCAGCTTACCTGGCATTACACGCATGTCGTCTTGTGTATCGCATGGACACAGACTGCATAAAAATGTTTTAGCTTAGGCTTAGTATGCTTAGTTTTAAGTTGTTTATTGTTATATTTAGGAAAATTCGACTATTAGATTTTGAACGTGGGAGAACTATAGTTCGACCGGGGAGGTACCACCGGCGCCCTCATAATCCGCCGGTGCGGTTACCGACTACACTTTGAAGCGAGGCGAACATCTTAGTCCTCAGGAGTAGCAACGCATCTACGTACGAGCTCAGATAGGAGTTCGGTCGTGTTTGTAGTTATACGTGGATGTCTATGGACTGCGACTTCTTACCATCAGGTAGTTTGCATGCTCGGTTGCTGCTCTTCTCACATTAAAATATTAATTTAAACATACACGAATCACATACACGAAGCATTATTGTATAACCCTATTTTTTGCGCATTATTGTTTCCCAGGCTTCTTATTAATGGATAATTCCTTTCTTTCACGGCTAAATTGTTCGTCTCTGCTTCCACAAAATAGCCTTTCTGAAAATCAGCACAAAATTGTCTAATCTCAACATCTCTGATTAAGTCCCATTTAAGAGAAACGCTGCAACACATAAAATATTCCTTTTATTTTTTAATTCTTAAATGCATGTAAGTATTATTTTTATACAATAACAATAATCAAAAACTTAAAACTAATTATAATAAAAGCCTAACGTAAAAAATCTATAAAGACTAAACTAAAAACTTCCATCTGAGGTCGTACACTATCCTGTTATTCTTGAAAAGATCGCTTCGCTTGCTTGTGAAGGTACTTGTCAAACTTATTTCTCATTGAAATACAAGAATTGCTTCTTGGTGAATTCAAAGCCAAGCGGTGATAGTTTCCTGGACTATAACTGTACCTAAACTAGTTAGCCATTGATATTTTATTTTATTTTATGTTGAATTTTAATTTAATTGTGTTTTTCATTATGTACCTGTCAATTATGCTCCTGCACGAAGGCGGAACATTTATTTTAATCAACTCCGGCCGTCGATTTAATATAAACAGCCACGTCACGCCTGATCGGAATGTAATTACTGCGTTGATATCGAGCGCCCTCGACATCAGACGTAGAGCATTGAGCGAATCTGGGCGATACATTAACTTGCTCATTTGAATTGTTGGCTATGCTCCAAATATTGAGATTTGTGGTATGTACGCGTAATTAAGCATTTACGTTACTTAGATGATTTACCTTCGTATACCGGGATTGATTCCGCCATTTTTTTTCTGTCGAATTAGGTTAGGTTAGGTTTATTAATATTTTAAGATTTGTGCAAGTATTTAAACATTTACGTCACTTAGGTAAATAACCTTTTACATTCTTTAACAGTATATTTTACATGGTAAACGAAAGCCTGGCTACAATCATTTTTATATATTTATACTAAGCTAGAATCTTTCCACATCAACCACAGCCAATAACACTACGGTGCGATGCGGTGTGGATCAGCCACACTGCCCCAATTCTTCACCGGAGACCACGCCGCGACGCTTGTACTGCGCGTCTTGTATCGGATATTTTCAATTAAAGCCTTAGACAAAATTTTATAACTGTTTTCTAATAGTAAACTGACATAACGTGCTATGCAAAGTACTAAAATGTTTTTAATTAAGAAGCTGTAAATAAATCAATACTCTACAGTTCGTATAAAATAAAAGAGAGAAGTAATAATTCATGGTTATTTGCGAGAATAAGTATTCTTTAGTGAATTTCTATCTCATGTTCTTGAAAGTTTACTCATGAAAGTTTTGAGTGAAGAATTACTGTAATAATTTTCGCAGCAGTAGGAACGACTTGGCATCTTTGTAATTAGATCTCAGTCTGAAGTTAAGCTTCGTTCGGTCGTTTTCTTAATTACTTTGTTAGCTAAGAAAAATAATTTGGGATGTTTTTTTTATTATTATTATGAAAGCGTAAGAAACGGGCATGCAGGCCACCTAATGTTAAGTGGTCGCTGCAGCCCATGGACAACCACGTCCAATCTCAAATAGAACAGAAGTTTTATTAAAGGATCGATGTGGATGCGTTCCTACTCTTGAGGACTAAGATGGTCGCTCCAATAATGTGTATCCGGCAACCACACCTCTCCAACCGAAACACAATACATGAAGAACATGTTGCATACGGCGGGGTATGAGATGGCAGTGGTGCCGCCCCGGGCGAGATCTAACGGCTCTACCGCCTTTACATACATACAATAAATCAATCAATAAATTTTATTTTTACCGTGTACGTAAATTTGAATCAAATTTATAAAACAGGTCAAAAATCTCTTGTTCAACATTTTCTTGTTCTTATACTCACTTTTATGCAAACTATTCCTATAAAAAAATATTCCAATGATTCCAATTTCGTTTTAGTGTTCACTTACGCTATATAAAGAATCTATCACTTACGCTATATAAAGGCTGTGTGTTGATATTTGGGTCTGTCAGTGAAGTACCTCTTTTATATATAGATGGATAAAATGGATGACAGATGTCCATGTGCGGCAATCACCACTACTGGGTGGACTTCTCTTGTTTGCTACTTTAATTTTGTAACAAAAGTTTGTGCATATAAAGCTTATCCTCGTCCATAATAGAATGGCTTAGCGACGTAGAGATGTAATAAAAACTTTAAAATTTGACAAAAAGTAGTATAATTCCGGTTAAACAGATTATTTACCCTTACCTTATGTAACATATTGGACTTTATACATTTTGAAAAAGCAATATTAAAAAGTGTATATCTAGTAGGTACTAAATATAAATTTATACTTATATATATATATATATATATAATTACAAAATGTCACAAATTTGAAATTAGGAAGAGCCGGATGTCATTTTCAGCATTGTATTTACATTACGCCCTTTCAGTGGACATCCGGTCACCCCAATAAAGGCTTTTCCGTTCCCCGGACAAATTTATTTCTATTTTTAATTACGATATTACAGTAATTTAATATTCTATTAGATTTCAACATTGGAATAAAATAAAAAAAATGAAATGGAAAATCATGTAGAACACAGGCCTCCGCTTATAATTAGAACGATTAGGGAATGCTCTAATCCTTCTAGAATAGTGATCCTCGAATAATGATTCCAACATGCTGGTCCACCACCAAGTATCTACCATTCATATACTTTTAAGAGCTTTAGGAACAACTTTCAAGCATGCAGGCTTTTTCACATTTTCCTTCACCGTTTTTACCGAGTAATAATAATTAATTTGTAATACGTAAAAACTTTGAAAAATTAGAGGGTATTTGAACCCTGAATCCCCGTGAGATCGGAACCGTAATCTCTCTTCTGTCGTTGCTTTTTGCAGATATTGGCGCCCTAGGTGGTCAACACAGCATTTTGGGAATCGATTACCGATACTGACATGATTATAGAATTTATGAGATTATTTATGTTTGAATGTGCTAATATCCGGAATTACCAAACTGTTTTGAAACGACATTTTGGAATATTAGATTTTAAACTGATATCATCGCGGATCTTATACATATAACAGGTACTCACGATTAACGCTTTTTAATTACCGATATTTCGACCCAATGGCATGGCTCGTGGTCACGGCGAAACTGCGGTGGCGAGGAGAAATTGTTGACAGGTCCTAGTGATAGATTAATTTATCTAACTTATGTCTAGTTCGTTTTTCTTTTTGCGTTCCATATCACGATACACACGACTTATTATCTTTATGCACTGAACTTTGCACTATTTGTGATTTACAGAAATGGTTCGAAGTATCGGCAATTAAAAAGGGTTAATCATGAGTACCCGTTAAGTAAATAATGGAAATTTTGGAAATTGGTCGGTAATTTCTTAAGAAAGATTATTTATTATTATTGGGATACATTAGGAGTTTTAGCCTTTATTACGCTAAGCTAGGATCCTTACAGAATGCAGACGAGATTGCGTGGCGCAGCTAGTATTTTATATATACTAATGTTAAGATAAAAGTGTGGTCCGCCACCATCTTAATCTGCTGCAAAGTATTTTTTGTGTTTTAGTAAAGTTGTGATTGCCGGTTATACTTGCTAGCGAACATCTTAGTCCTTAGGAGTAGTACATGTTTACACATTACCATACTTCACCTTGGTTGAAGTAGGATTTGAATATCCCTAGGCTGGAACCACCTCCCACTAAACATCAGTTTCACGTATAACATTAAAACAAACAATTTAACTATATGTAGCTGTATAAATAGTTAGTAATAAAAATGTTTTTTAAATATAATGTACAATTATACAACGTAAAGTTCATGTGAGAGAATGCAAATATTTTGAAGATTTACGTAAGTACCGGTACATTTCTTTTAGACTGACTTAAGACATGCGCCTTCCTCTTTAGGGAAACTGGGTCGCTAGCGTGTGATTATTGGAAACCTTATAAGGAAGCGTCGTGTAACAACTGTATGTAATCGTTAGCTACTTGTACATAATTACCATGTTTTTATGCAATGGCACCAAACTTATTGTTCATCTGATTTTATGAAACGTTATAGAACCATAGTTCGATTGGGGAGATACTCTGCCGTGAAATAGTACTCGTAGTCTTAAATCTCAGGAATAGTAGCAGTATTTGCGTATGATCTTATATGTAGATAACGTCGACATACTATAACTCCAGAAAATAAATGTTCTATAAGTTGTATTTTTCCCCTCATACCATCCCGTAGTTTGTGCATAGCTAACAAAAAGGATGAATATTTATACCGTTTGTACTAACGGACCTCTTATTTTTTTACATATTTTACATTTACAGCGCCTATTTTACAGCGAAAAAAGTTAACGTAGGTAATGTAAAGTTCGACCAACTTCACCTTAATTATAATAATTAAAAAAAAATACAAATACATAAAATATTCTCCTATTGACACGCATAGATATTTTTTTATTAAATTAACACGCGATTTTTTTCTTAGCATGAACTGTGTCACAAGAACTCACTTTATAGAGCTAGTCAAATACCGTCATAGTAGTTAAATAAGTACCTAATATGTTCCAGAGGCGAAGCCGCACAACAACCTTATAAGTGCTATTTTGGGGTTACATTGAATTTGATTTAAATGACTATTTCCAAATACTTTTTCCTTTACTAGGACATAATTCTCTTGTTTTATGATATTATGTATATTTCTAGACTATCAATATTGTCGCTTTTGAAGTAGCGAATGAGTATGCAGCGTAGTGGTACTGCGAAATAATGTGGTAGTGGCACTGCCAAATAGAATTGAAGTCCCAGCTGTGGTCGGCCACAAGCATTGTTACCACGGGACTTCTTTTAGCCTAGTTAGGCCCACCACGATGGCCAAGTGCAGATTGGTAGACTTCACAAATATTTGAGATCTTTATGTACAACTGCCAACCATCTCGATGATATTATTCATCTCTCCATTGTAAAAGCAAGGGATAATTAATTTCTACATATTACACACATTATTTCGAAAATTACATCTGAAACCCAAATCCAGTATTAGGGAAGTCGGAATCTGGAGATTATAACAAAAAATTGGTATAAATATTCAAATCTGTTAAACACTCCACTTTTGATCCCTGGCAAGGTAACAAAAATGTTTTGTGCCAAATATGTCGAGAGGATTGCAGTTCCAAATACTGCATATGTAGACATATGTTTCGATAATCGCTACTACCCAATCAAATGTGTTTAACACTTTAACTGCAGCGATATTCCATGGGGGGTCCAGGATGGACGTGGATGCATTCATACTCTTGAGGACTAAGATGGTCGCCTCCAATAATGTGTATCCGGCAACCTCACCTCCCCAACCGAAACACAATACGTGAGGAACATGTTGCTTTACGGTGGGTTATGATGGTGGCGGTGGTGCCGCCCCGGGCGAGCTCTAACGGCTCTACCACCTTTAACCATCTCGTGTAAGGCTGTCACTTTGTGATGCGGTGGCATTCCGCCACAAGGGTCGTTGATCGTAAATCCACTGTGATGCCTTCTTGTATTCCTTGAAGACAATACCTCTAATCTGAATCGTTTTTGTATGTAAATTGAGCGTCCCGGGAATTAGATGGACCAATTCAAGTTACCTCGTAATCCCGACACGCGATCTCGTAAACATTGAAACGTTCCCTTTTTATTACGCGCCATAAAAGCTTACAACTAATTGCATTCAGACCTATTAGGTACGCGTATACTGTCACCTTAGTAGGGATAGTCCGGTGGTAAGACACATTGGGATTTCGGCTTCGAATCCCTGGCAAGCATCTATGATTTAAGGAAGTTAGATACGATTTTAAACTAGTTTTAACAAATTAATTATGTATTTTATAATATAAGGATTACACATGATTACGGATTAAGGAAGTTATGTTTATATTAGAAGTTAATTAACGCTGAAAGAATCATTGTAAAGAAACACAGGCAAGCATAAAGTTCTCAGTGCAACTCAATTTGTTCAAAATTAACTATCACTTACTGTAACGACGAATTAAATATCGCGAGGAAACTCGCTTGCCTGGGAGTTCCCCATAAAGTTCTCAATGTTATGTGAAATGTACCAATCCGCATTCTACCAGCGTGATAAACTATGGCGAAACATTCTCATTTTGAGATGAGATCCATGTCCAACAGTGTTGCAATTTTATTTCAACATTCACATAAGATAGAGACAATAAGCTTTAAACACTAACTTGTCAAAACCTAATAAGTTGCCCAGCGCTGTCGATGCTCCAAATAGCGATTCCCATCAGGGATTATTGTTTCTCAACTTTCTCTAGCTGTGAGTATTGTATTACATTGTTTATTAAGAAAGCTTCTCGCTTCCCTCCAACCAGCTTTTTGTTTGAGGAAAAGTGTTATTCTTAGTTATATTTTATACATTATTGTTAAGTTTCATAAAATAATGCTCTTTGTAATACTGAAATATCACTATAAAATACAAATTGTAGAGTACATTTTATTATGTACCAGGTACACAAATTTTTATTTCTGATTTTTAATGTCCAATATTTCGAAAAAGTTGTAGAGCTCGTGGTCACGGCGAAACTGCGGTGGCGGGAGAAACTGTTGACAGGTACTAATGGTAGATTAATCGATCCACCTGACGTCTAGTGCGATTTCTTTTTTGGGTTCCATATCATGATATACAACACTAATTGTATCTTTATGCACTGATTTTTGCACTGTTTGTGACTTACATAAGGTGACAGAACCACCTATCGTGAAGATATCTTCGCCACCCTTCTTACATCTTTCTCCCATAAGGGATGAGATTCCGAAACCAATTAATAGGATTATTTTTTTCCTTCTGATAAATGTCAATTTTTTGTACCTACACATTACCTTTTTTTTAAACTGATTTAATTTGACTCATATTATATGTATATTCATTCATTTAATATAGTTGTATTGTAAAACCTTATAAACCTATGAAAATGGGCGTTCTACTTTTTCCATAGCTTTGATACCTACGGTTTAAGACGCTTTGGGGTTCGAGACTTCTTTATTTGGACAACCTTCAATGGATCAACCATGATGTAATCAGCCTTTAGGCGAGTTTGAAGGTCATCATCTTTCCTAAACTTGAGTTGGGTTTGGCAGTCGCTCTTACGGTCGATGGAGGTGACCTTATCTAATAGTTCCCGAGTGGGTAGATAGACGTTGGAAGGCCCTTCTAATGAGCATCCACCGCGAGCTCGCGACAGATGGAACGAACTCGACGCGATCTATACAAACTTATGAAGAAAGATCTTGTAAAATGTAGGTAATTAGTGATTTGCAAACAAGTTTGCTACTCTTGTACCATGAAAAAGAAACTTCATTTCATTATACGGTTGCTAAAGTAGAATGTTCAGTCTAGACGTATTAGGTTTGGGCAATAGAATATGATATTTGTCAGGAGTTTATCAAAGTTTTTAGCTAAATGAATGTCTTCTGATTTATGTCAATAAGTTATAGTGTTTGTTGGACCTCGCTGGTAATAAAGGTGTATTAACGATTTTGTTTT
Source organism: Phocides pigmalion okeechobee (assembly GCA_018251015.1). Classification (NCBI taxonomy): domain Eukaryota; kingdom Metazoa; phylum Arthropoda; class Insecta; order Lepidoptera; family Hesperiidae; genus Phocides; species Phocides pigmalion. Next base: position 8,890 of record DWON01010600.1, read on the forward strand.
CTTAACAAAATGGTGATTGAAAGTAATAAGCCACGTCCACACTTGTACGGTTTCGTCTTCAACTTGCGTTTTCGTCTGACGTATGCGTGGAACTCAGAGCACAGATAGAACATGAGGTTTCTACTTTACCGCTTGGAAATTGGAACCATGCTCTAAATAATGCATGACATAATACAATGCAATACAAACTGCATTATGTGGTGCATTATTGCCTTTTGGCATTTTCATCATCACATTGGAAATTAAATGGAAATATCCAAATACGCAATTGATAATAGTAAAGTTTTTCCGAATAAAGTTAGCCGCGACAATGATGCGATTACTGTAATCGTAACAAGAACATGCTCAGTCTTCATGCAAATTAATGCGTTGAGGGCATTGCCAAGTGTAGTCGGAGCCGTTACCAGCCAGCCCTTTCTTAGCCACACCTTTCTTACGAAACGCCATATCTACTTCAAACGAGAGTCCTGTTCTGTAAATTTAACGTTGAACAATTATCATCCGTTGAATTGCATCATTATTAGCATTTTATTGCTGTAAAAATTAAATAACTAACGATACTTAGCAATCCGTTTAGTTTTTAAAAATATAAAGTTAGACTTTAGATTAAATAGTAGAACAACAAATTGGCAATTAAAAATATATTATGTCATAACTGTCATTTGAATTATTTTGATGCGGCAGCGGTGCAGTTATTAATTACTTGTCGTCAATATGTCTCACATATAACATTGCAAAATCAAACGATGGGTTGAAGATAAACCGACAATCTCGATCGTACTACAACGTATTAATTACGTCAATCTACGCCTTGCAACTTGTGTTTACATATGTTAATTAAGAAAACAATCCTTTGATAGCGGTTAGTGTAGTATTATACTGTTATGTAGATTGGTTGTAAATTCATAGTTAGGGAAAGTAAATTATGGAATAAATTCTCTTCGCACTCCTTTTTTAAATCGTGCTTGAAATGTTGAATGTCGAAATTATTTAATTCATGTGGTTTGCAGTTAATTATAAAGTAAAGATGTGACCATTTAATAAAGGCTCTATCGGAATGCTTAATCATTATGTTTGACACTATGACACTAGAGAGTTTCGGGTTCGATTCCTGGCGAAGCACATATCTTAATGATGATTTCTCTTCTAGGTCCAAGTACCCACGATATAAGGAATCCTAGAATGAGTATGAAAGAAATGTTATTAAGTGTTCGCGTTATTTAATATTTCACTACACAAAAGGGTTAGTAATCATGAAATCTGTATTTAAATTAAGTATACGTACATAGCGCTGACGATTATGTTGACGAAGCAGTAGCGTGGATATATTCTCCGAGGACTCATAACTCTTTGAGGAAAAATATTTTTGAGCGTTAAGTGAGACACGTCTAAGGAAAAGAGCACACAAGAAATTTCTGAAGCAAAAAGACAGATTACCTGTGAAGAAAGTAAAGGTAAATCATTGAATTCATAGGGTAAAAGTTGAGTGGCATCAATTAGGGTAGCCTTAGATATTTAGATACTCCTTACAGAAGGCTACGAAAGGCTTATGAATAGATCATAAGTTTCTTCTTTTGTATTATATATTCTCAAAGATGTTTAGAGTACTAAAACCTTTCAATAAAATATTAAATTTCGAAGACATCACGAAGTAAAATTTATTAAATGTACTGTTTTCATTTATGTCCTTAATTTTAGTTTTTTATTTATTGCAAGACAAGTTTACTTATGGTGCTTTTATATTTTAAAGGTGGTAGAGCCGTTAGAGCTCCCGGGGCGGCCCCAC
>DWON01010601.1:0-10675 GCA_018251015.1 Phocides pigmalion okeechobee
CCGAGCCCCCCCACTTAACAGTGGGCGAGGGCTACCATAGTTAAGCCGGGGTGCAACCCCGAGTTCAGGCCCAGGCAAAGAGGGTATACCTCGAGGCCCGTATTCCTCCGCCCATAGAGGCTGGGACGTCCCCCGATGATGATGATGAAAGTTGCATAATGTACATTTGCCAGAACCATCACAGGAAGAATTGTATTCATGTCTGTGTCGGGAGGCTTGTATATTTCATAACATACTCGTAATTATACTACTATACCTGATGGTAAGTAGTTACTTTCGTTTATTCGAATATTTGCAAAAATTAACAGTGTTTTTGATATGCAGCTAACTTTCAAAGACTACAGCACAGTGGTAGATCTACTTCCTCCTCATATCATCATCGCCCTCATAATTCACGTTAAACCAGTTCCTGTATTTTGTTTTTTAATTTTTAAGTACGATTGCCGGTTTCACTTCCATAGAGGCGCTCGTTTTAATTGTCAGAAGTAGCAACACATTTGCGCACGAATTCAAGCAGTATATGAGTCCCGGTTGAGATTGGACGTGGACGTGCAGGGACTGCAGAGACTTAACTCCAGGTGTCTTGCATATTCCTTTGCTACTTTTTCAACATAAAAAACTACCTGAAAGTTATTAAAACTGTGACCTCAGGAGAAGCAACGCTTTTACATACACACAGATAAGACTTGAGTCCTGTTCGAATTAAGATGTGAATGACCAGGGTGTGCCGCGACCATTTAACACTAGATGGCTGCACAGTCTTTTGCTACAAATGTAAAAAACCTGCCAATATCTTTGGCGTTACATTATCTTCTTCAAGTTATCCTCTCTATGTATACTGGAAGGTTTATAGTAATTTTGTTACATAAACTACGCTCTCTACACTTTTCCATTTCACAGTCCAGGTACCGTTTAAGGTTGGACTATCAACCGCTTACAGCACATTAACCTTCGATGAACTGCGCTTAACCGGATTAACTACGTTTAAAGCTCGCTTGCCAAAGGATAAGCGACTCTATTATGTACGTATCAAGGTGGTCTATGACATAGGAATAAATTGGCGTATCTAGATCGCGTACTTTTTCCTCGGCTTTTTAAGGCTACGTCGCATTCTTTAGATCACTTTCTCGGATGTCAACACATAATACTGCGTGTTATATGAGTTCATTATCTCCTGGGCGTTCATTTATAAGTAGATATAGCTTTATTAGAATATGTACAGTGTCTTAACCTCTTTGATCTAAACATTGCTGCGTTATGAGCTTTAAGTTTCCAACTTAGTATTTTGAAGATAACTGCATCTACAACCAGTCACCGACAGATCTGTGTTAAGGATCTCTATAATAGGATGTTCTAATAAGCTTGCGAAGTTAAGATTAGAATGTAATAGGTGCTAGGAATATCCACCGGAGGTACCACCGTCATCGTCATAATCGGCCGTGAAAGAACTCTTGAGTTTCGTTTGGAGAAGTTCGGTTGTCGGCTACAATTACAAGCGAGGCGATCATCAAGTCCTCTGGAGCAGCATTTATATCTATGTGTGTCTTCATAGAACAAGAGTTTAGTCCTGTTTAAGGTTTTACGTGGATATCCGTGGACTGCAGTAACTGCTTAATATCGAGAAATTTGAATGCTTGTTTGATCCTTAGAATTAAAAAATCTATGTAATATACATACATATGTATATTTTCATCTAAAACAAAACGACAAATTGAAAAAAAAAGGATTAGTTGCTTCTATTTTGCGGTTCTTAAATTATCATTTCTGTTTTGTTTTGAATATAAAAAGAGGTAAAATATTTGTTGTACCATTTTAAAAAATTGACGGAGTGGAGCAGTCATTCTAAATTAAGCTTAGGTAATCACTTATCTAGGTTAAGTTAGATTATAAAGTGTCTAAAGGCCCGGGTTCATATGACCATGTTTGATACTCTTAAAACCAGGACTCGTTGTTACAAGATTTTTTATATACAGATAATAAAGTTTTTATAAAAGTCTTTTAAGTTACTAGTTACTTAGTTTACGTAAATACTTTTATGGTCTCTGTAATATATTACGTAGGTTTTCTGTATAAATTTATATTTCTAAAAACGGTTATAAGTTACCTAAATATTAATGATAAATGACGTTTTGTTATTTTCTATAATATAAATTGAAAACTCACTTTCTATTTCTCTACGTGATCTCTATCACTATCGTCATGTATAGTTTACACGGATGCACAGAATAAAATACGTTGGATTATTTATATAAGCAATTAACGGGTCCAACGATATCTAGGGGCTCCGCGGCTCTTAAAAAAAAAGTATCGATTTATTGTTTTTTGAAAACTTTACATTTATTTTCAAATTATAAATAATTTATTACTGGTTTTATAAGTGTATATTTATTTTGTTCCCAAAATAAAATTTAATTATCGAGGATCGGAAGTTTAATGCCTATCCGCTTCTATCTATCTTGATCAGGCCCCGATAACACGTCAAAAACCTGAATGTCTCTCGAAAATCCCCGCATGCAGCGGTGATAGCAACACACGTGTGCCGCGGTCGTGAAGTCCAAATGTCCCGCGCTCACCTTGGTCCAGTTCCGCTCGCATGTATTTTAAAATAAGGTTTCATATTCACGACGGGCTTGGGCCCGTGACTTCGTACATGGCTAATTCATTCATAGATTTTTTTAATGTTTTCTATGCAAAAATTGCGTTTTATTGCAACAGCAGTAGAAAACGTGCGAATCGTCCATGTGGTGGGAAGTGGCACCAGCCCAAGGATCAGGCAACCACATGTTTTCACCGTAGTGCTAGAGTTGCTTCAAGTTAGGGATAGAGGTGGCAGTGGTAACTTTTAAGCCCATAGACATTTTACCACGTGGCAATAAAATTGTAGCTTTTGATCTCTTCAAACATTGAATTAAATTTAAATACCAAATTGACATGTAATCTAAGCATTGGAGAGTAGTCATAGTTGTCCTTTCACCATCCCTAATCTACCTTAAATGGTATTTAAGTCGTACTTGAGAACGGCTGCAGATGCTTGCTCCAGTGATCGTTTTGTTTCTGCCTTAGCACAACCTGAAAATGAGACTAAAGCAGTTCCTAATACTTATCATGGAACCGATACACACAAACTTATGGCTGTAGTGCTTTTCTTCTTTAAATTGGAAGTAGTAAACCAGGCTACAGTCCTTAAAGAACAGGAATTTCACTTTCACGAATACACACGCGTCGCTACTCTTGAAGTTTAAGCCGGTCGATTCGTTTGGTTCAATAAATTAGCTGCCTTTTCTAAGAAGAATTTCAAATAACATAAAAGTTGCGATCAAAACCTTATCTGATCTGTAACCATTATTTATCTTCGTTGGAACGTCATCACTTTTTGTCCGTTACGCACATGACACATGACGCAATGTTGAGCGCGCAAATAGGTGAAAGTGCGCTCTCTCTTCCGGATCTTCGAGATCACTTGCTCATAGGGATGTGCCGCTGTCGTTATGTGCCAAATGTATCCGGTGCCTTATGAACAGGTATTTACGACGATCAAATACCATACCATACCATCATATACCATAAGATGTAGTAGTAACGTATCTACTTTCGACCTCAGATGGAATTTCAGTAGTATTTGTGGTTGTAAGTGGATGTCTATGGGCTGCGACTGCTTAACACTTGCTTGGTTTGCAAGCTCGTTGGCTGCTCTTCTCACATAAAAAAACCTTATATACTTAGTCTGAATAGCTATATATGTTTGTACTTGTGTGCAGGCGGGCTGGACGCGCGATACTACGGCAAGGAGATCGGCGCGCTGTCGCAGCTGCACCACGGCGTGCGCGGCCGCGTGTTCGCCGTCGACTCGCGCACGCTTTACCTGCACGAGCTGCATTACGATGGCGAGGGACCCGGTGAGTTACTTTGCAATAATACCACCAACAGGGGACATCAGGAGAAACACCGAGAAACCGTTTCAGTCCCACTTCTATGTCCGGGTTTGTTCTTAGAATGTGAAGGCCATAGTACTACCACTATGACTAAGGGCGAATTGGTACGCTTTAATTTTTTTTAGAGCTTCATGGAGAACTCATAGGTGTGAAGATTCCACACCATGTTTTCCTTCTTCATTAAACCAAGATTATTATAATAAATCTGAGGTATCTCCCCCAGTCTCCTCCCCCGTATTGAAGGCCGGAATCTTACCACTATTTCTAATATGGTAACCATAATCACAATCAAATGCAAAACCGCAGACAGGCAATTACGACGCATATATGGAAGTAGTTGATGGCGAATAGGTATGACAGTACCCTTATCATTTAATCATTGAGCAAGGACGTTTATTAGTTTGCAAGAGAAGTTATGTTTGTCAAAGTTCCGTGTGGGATACGATACATACGTACACAGTGTATAGTACACGGTATACAGTGGTTAAAACACCTCCAACTGTTGTTGAAGACGCCCAAATCCTTTGATGTGTGAAGCGCGGCGACAAACTTATAACATTTTCACTTTCCCGCAAACCGTCACACATTGTGGGGTGCGGAAATTACTTCAAGTTTGTTAGGATTCGAGACTAATACGAACAAAATTATACTGTCTTACAAATTATTCTAGCTGAAGTCACAGGTCAAAATTTCATGTTTTCGTGCGTGCTGTCAATATTCATCCTATAAAAAGTAATTCGCGCCGAACTAAACTGAAACCATTACAAATAAAAGTAATGAAAGAATTTAGTAAACAAATAATATAAATTAAATATGCCACAGAACTCCTGTTTCTGGTATAGTGTGGGAACGAAGGCAGCGTTTGTCACACTCTTTCTCTGCTATATAACTCGTTAAGTCCTTTATAAAGATTTGCAAAAATCTTAGAGCAACACAAATAGCTAAACAGGCAAAAAAATTATTTTATGTTTGTGATCAATATAAAATAAATAGAAATGTATAATTTAAATTTACAAATATGCATAGGCGGAGAATAATAATTACAGTATTAATTTATAAGTAAGGACAAAATCATATAAAAATAACCATAGTGTTATTTGAGAAGTCTAAAATAATTACATTTAAATAATCAGTGATAAAATGTATACTAAATACAGACTATATACTTTAAAATAGTGCGACCCATTAATGACATGGCGAATTCAATTGCATGTTGTATTACTATGAAGTTGCTTTCCTTCCTAGTTATAATAGAGACATAGATGTGTCTATTTCCATTTCTCTTGTGACGTCCCAATATACAGCTTTTACTTCATCTCTTTATGGTATATCTTATTTCTCTCTCGTATAACAAACGGGCCGCGCCCTCAAAATTTATCACTCTATTCTCGTTCACTTGTCTGTATCGAATCGCTGTCTAAGAAGTTTCACTTCAAAAAAAGGAGTTGAACCTACAGGATTGTTTAAACCCTTCGACGTGCGGCGCGCGGCGAGGAACTTGTACCGTTTACATGTTCCCGCAAACCGAGGCCTAGCGGCCAGTGGAAGTTTTGTTACAATGTTACTCAATGCTTTACTATGCTTTTTAGATGACCCTCATGACATACATGCCTTATTATTTACTTAATTTCTGGGAGCTATTTATGACTGGCACTTTTTAGCTATTAGACCCAAAATAACATGTTTGTCCACAAGGGGTTAGTCTTATGATTTTAAACTAATATTATCGCGGAATTTATTTATCCATATAAATATCGCTCATATTTTACATACAGTTTTAGTATATAATCGGTAATCTCACGATTCCATCAACATGCATTCCAGCATTTCTCACAGTTGAGAGACCCAGGGTGAGACCCAGTTCCTGCAATTGAATTTATAAAGTAGCGGCCAAGACGGTTGCGCAATGAAGATAACTACATTATTTTCAATTCAATTAAAGAAGTGGAGACAATTCGCTACACCAGATGTTGCGGTCAAGGCTCTGTTAAGGATGGGGACATACATATTTAATAAATATATTACGCGTTTTATACACTAAGGATCCTTTGTGATTGATCTAAACCCCGATCTAATCTATTTGTTAGATCTAATCGATTGATCTAAACTAAACCCCGACTTAGAATAGAGATGTCAGACTGGCCGGGGTTTGAAGCCGGTAACCGTTGCGTGTTAGTTTACTTGCGATGCCTCAATGGGTATCAAGTGGTTTTTCATTTCAATATTAAAGTATGTCCAAAAAACAAATAAATGTTAAACCACTACTAGGTAATTTTGCACGGTGTAGCCATTTAAAAAAACATTACATTTCCTTACATTAGGTGTAATTAAGTTACATTAGTCAGTCTCATTTATTCGTAAAAGATATCAATCGGCCGCCGTAGAAAATTTTATATGGTTTGGTACAGATGCCCATCGGCTATAAGATTAGCTGACATTCATGAGAAAAAATGAGTGGGCTTGGCAGATGAGAGTTCTATATTTTCAGATAAAATGAGTTTTGGTTGAGGCTGGCGGCCTTGAGATTTTCTTATATGAGACACATATTTATAAAATGAGAAATGTTTGTCAGTCTGTTGGTAAATAATAATTAAATTCCACCTTGTGCAGTTGTGTCTGATAAAATAAGAAAATCCCATTCTATATATTATTCCATTTAGAGAACCAATCACCATCTGGATAGTGTGTTAGAACTTTTCTTGGTGCCAATGTCTCTTGTAATAACATTGGGGAATCAAAAACGGTCAGACTGTCAAATGTAAACTCTATTTCAACTGAATTAAGCGTGTTTTAACTTGTGGTAAACAATCAAAAAGAGGGTTTTTTTAAAGCGTATCTTATGTTCTAAGCGATAAGATTTAGTTTCGCGTGTTGGCTCGAGTCAGAGGTAGCCATATATAAGTTCGGTGGGCCGCTTTGTCTGTGACGCAGATGTATAAAAGTAATGAAAGTGTTGTGGAGTTGCGCGACGTCGTCCCGAGCGCGGCCGCACTTTTGTTTCTTCGGAAAATTCTCTGCAACGTTTTTATAAATAAGCCGAAAGGGCACTAGGTCGATGCTTTTTCGCTCCGAAAGATATTTCATTTTATTAAATTTTTCATCGCATAGCTGGCTGCGTTAAGTAAATATCATGGAACATGGAAATGTGAATATTTTTATATCAACGCGTTAAATCTCTATATTTTTTATGAAAACTGAAGTAGGGAACGAGCAAACTTTTCGTCTGATATTGAATGGTTACGTTACCACATGACCATCTGTAAATAACTTCAAATAGATGTGAAGTTCTCTCTGGGGTCAGCCACAGGCACTACTTCCGAGGACTATGTTTGAATACCTCGTTGAAATATTATACCTAAATTATGTTTTTAAAACCAGACAATAACAACGAATTAGCTGTCTCGTGTGCTCACCATCTTTCTAAAGTTATACTGTGTGATGTTTATTTATCAAGGACCGATTTAAAAAGAGTGCCGAGAGTTTTTTCCGCCCGCTTTTTTCTCCCGGTCAACCTTAGCCAACAGGCGCTCAAAGCCGATGTACGGATTTAAATTGTATGATTGACGTTCATTAAGTGTATGTAAATACCTATCAATGAAATAAAATATTTGAATAGTACTGCTACTACAAGTTAAATATAGTAGTTGCTGTCATAACTCTGGAGACAAACCACAAAATAAACCTTAGAAAAAGCCCGTCAATAAAATAAAAAAATACATTAGTGTATCTCCTTACAGAGCGAGGCCGGAAATGGTTAGAACGTACCTTCGAATCTAAACTGAAATTGCTTAAGTTCAAAATAATTAGTTGAAATATATTCAGGTCGTGCTCCGAATATTTCGAGAAGCAATTGCAGATGTTGGTATTTTCACTTTACAGATCCTATCTTGTTTGTTTTCAAATAAATTCTATTTGCCGGCACATCTGCTGCTTTCTTATCCACTTTATTTGCACACAAGAACTTCTTGACATTGGACCTGAATAATAAAATATTCTTATACAATACTATGTATGATGCGCGCCCAGCCGCGTGGCTTGTCTAGATCGTAGACGACCCGCGAAATTAAGCAGTTTTAGACGTGGTCGGAAGTAGAATTGGTGACCATTAGTACTAAATATAAAATGGGCTTACGTGATTTAAAGGGCATGTTAATAAGTAGATTATTGTCGTTGTCGATAGTTGTCGTAAAACCGGATGGTCGGTGAGAGGGCCGGTCCGGCAGATTGGTTACACCACCACCAATAGTCGTGGAGCAGCGTGATACAATGTACTCCAGGATTTTCTCATTTGTGGGGAAATATTCGTGCCTATCAATGTTATAAAAGCCGAAGCTATATCATGGCATAAAGATACTTGCGTATATTTTGCTAATTCGTAATTACAATCCAACCTTTAATACGAGTCATAAATTAATGAGGTCAGCATGGGTCCATTAATCATGCTGCGATCACCGCCCGATTACCTCTATATGGAGTACACTACAGTCGGACATATAGTACTGGCTACTGATTTTGTATTTTACTCTTTCAATAAATCTATCAATTTCATGTACTGAATAAGTCTACAGATATGTCAAATGTTTAAACGAACGTCTATTCTAAAACTGGTGGCCTTAGAAATATCAGAATTACGATTAAATAATAACGTAAGGGCGATGTCAGATTATAATACATATTAAAATCAAAAACAAAAATTAGATAAAAATATCAAATAGTATACTGCGTATAATATTACAAAATTGTGTCATTATTGTTAATACATCCATAGACCTAGTGCAACTCTATTTTATAATTGTACTAGTTTTTACCCGAGGCTTCACTTGCGTTAAATAAATTAATTTAAATAAATATCAAAGATCATTGCAGCGATTAATAAATAAAACAGTAAACTGGTTCCTAACTTCAATAAAATTGAAATAATTTTAGTATTGCGTATAAGTGACACAAGAAAATAAAATGAAATGTACAAAAATTCAAGACAGCTGTAGCTATAGTCAATAATATTAATTTGAATGCTTTGAAGTTGTTACATTAAAAAAAAATTACAACAATCATGTCTGCCACAATATCTTTTTTATTTTTTTTAATAAAATGTATCCTATGTCCTTTTAAATACCTCTAAGAGTATGTGTACAAAGTTTCATGATAATCGGCTGAGTAGTTTTGGCGTGAAAGCGTAACAAAAAAACTTACATTCACATTTATAATATTAATTTGGATAATCGGAAAATCCTGACTCGCTATTGGGTAAAATGTTACCCTTTAAATAAAATGTTTTCGTGAGTTTTAGTCCATTAAGGAAAAGTTTCATGTATGTAGGCAGTTTCCTTTTATCGTGTACGTGCAGGCTGTACTCCAGCCTGAGGTATTCCCGGAACGCCTGACATAAGATCCTTCAAAAGGTGCAAAATAACTTTCCTTCAATGCCGGCGACGATTTTCTGATGAAACGAATGAACAAAAGTTGAAGGCGGATTCTTTATACCGCATGTTTGCCAGATGCGGAATGAACTTCTTTGTGAGGTATTTCCGGAACGCTATGACATGAGACTTAAAAAAATGTAAAAAAGCTCTCCTTTGTAGTTGGCTACTGGTGCACCAGCGATACCTTTGACGTTGTAAGGGTCCACCTGCTTTTGTGTTCCGTTTGTCTTATCGATAGATTGTGGTCATATGCTAACAATATTTGTATTATAAAACAAAAAATAGAATGAAAATTATAACTATGTAGTCAAATGTACATACTTCCTAAGTGTCTTAAGTGGTCGCTGCACAGGACCTGCACACTGGTCTACTACTCCTCCTATTACAAAAAGTATTTAAGTACTTAGGTAGGTAGGTATATACTTAGACTTAAAAAAGGAGGGTAATATACTGACAAATGCTTTATTACGTGATTATTTAATATACAACCTATTGATTAAACCCGTATTACATAATAATTATTGTCTATTATAATAATCTACATGAATGACGAATTAATTCGGCTCAATGTAAAACAAAGCATGCAGTAACTGTTGTTAGAGAGATCTGTCATGTGTTCTGTTTATTGATAATATTATGCATTCGTGTGTACACAATGGACTATCGTTGCAAACAAAATCTAGATATCTAAATGTACTTAACAATTGGCAGAACTATTGTTTGTTTGGGAAAGTACGACCGCCGCCCTCATAATCCGTCGTGTAATTCTTATATTTCGGTTGGAGCGGCGCGGTTGTTGACTACACATAGAGGCAAAGCAACATACATATGATATAACGTATATAGCATATAATTACGTTTGTGATAAGTCTTAAGTTTTTGCTTGAAGTTGTATGTATATGTATATGGCCCGCGTCGACCTTTGACTTTAGAAAGCCTGCGCACTCGTTTGCTGTTCTTTTCAAATAAAAAAACGAAACATAAATGCTAATTAACCACTGACATTTACATTTCAAAGAGATTATAGTATAAGGCACGATAGAGTTTCTTGCTACCTGGTAGCCTGAGAAATGTCGATTATAAAATATTTATGATTAAGGAACAAATTTGAATTATTTACACGTACGAAGACCTTAATCACTAACATGTATAAATAAAACTGAAATTTCTCACGAATAATACTTAATTACTTGTTTGTACTTCTTCTTCTTTCGTGTCGGCATTACTGGTTATTAAAGGGAGTTGCAGTTAAGGAGTTAATTGGAGAGGATTAGTACGGGGTGAGTGGTGTTAGAGGATAAGTAGGAGAAAGTCATGCCG
>DWON01010602.1:0-10675 GCA_018251015.1 Phocides pigmalion okeechobee
TACTAGTTATGAGTCACTTAACACGTACAGCCCTTAATGAGCCCGCTATCCCCCCTCCGACCCCGCCATTCCGCGGAGTTAAAAACGCACCCTCGTAGCTATAGCTAACGGCCATAAAGTTTGGCACGGATTGCACTTATAATTCTGGCCGTAAAATGCATTACACTAATATAAAACTTGTATTGGCTCAAAGATGGCGTTGTAGCGAGTTAAATCACAGTATAAAGATATCAGTTTTACGTACCTACATCTCATTGAAATTGATACAAACAATAATCTGAAACAATGTATAGTAAAGATTCCCTGCTACTGAGGGTATAGGTGATCGTATAAAAGCACTGCAGATTATCCAGATTTCTTAAATTTAAGATTAAAAATAAATTTTAGAAAAACATATTTAACACGGGTCTCCAACTACTGAGGCAAGTCATGGTCGTTTCACCTGTAGTCTATGTGGAACTACTGATACTTTACACTGTGCCTTATAACAGGTAGATAAGTATATGTATTGCATTTCGTTAATCTATGAGATATTTTGATCAAAACAGTAAGGTTTTTTTTTATAAATTGCAACGAAACATGCCTAGATTTACTTTTTAGCAAAGGTATCCATAATTTCTCTCTAAAACCTACTCTTCGAAAAAACACTTATCATCTATTTTATAGATTTTACTATATATTATAATAAAAACTATAATTTAAAATATAGTATTAGCTACATCACTACAATAATAGTAAACACAAGGCAATCACTAATAAAAACGAATATTCGTGATTAATTCGTGCTTATCTATATTATATAGTAGAAAAAACATATTATGATGGGCTTGACACATGGTTGTATTTGGAGTAGTTAAGATTAGGGGGTCCACCCTCACAATAAGGAAAAAAATCACGGTATATTTACAATTTGTATACGTCACTTAAATGAGTGTGAATGAAAATGTCATGCTTGTATGTTTTCAAATTGACTGAAGAGTTTGCCGTTATCTATATGAAATTTAGGGGAAAAACCTAGATTATATTTGTACAGTTTTGAACTTTAACCCCCCCACCTCCCCTTCTCTCTATAACAAAGCTAAGACAAAAATGGTTACAAACACGCGTCCAATACTTTATTTGAGTACAAAATTCCTCCATATTTCAAATAAAATGCGTGCAACCTTGACAGGCGCTTCTTTCAACACATGACATTGACACTTATCGCTAAGCTAGCCAGATTACCTATATTACATACCTACATACATTTCGCAATTGTCAAACATCACGTGCTTTAACGAAATTCCACTAGACGATAAAAATATATTTAGCATTTCCAACTGACCACGTCACTAGTGGCTTGTTAACTCACTTTTATTACATGGACCTGTATGTACGTAATAAGTATCTATCTGTCAACGTAACAGAATTTTCCGACTAGAACTGTATTTAACGTAAAAGCCTAGAACCTCAGACATAAAGACAAGTATTAGCGTACCTGACAAAAGCTATTTTTTTATTAATAAATATGTAATGATATGTACGGATTTGTCAACGTAACAGAATCTTTCAACTAGAACTGTTTTTAACATAAGGCATTTCCTAAGAGGCCCAGTTTTCAATGTCATTATTATCAACATATATACATAATGAGAATCACTATGAGCGCGCCTAAGGGGTAACTAACTCATATGGATTGACGTCAAACGAGGTGGCGTTATATTCTACCGTCTTGCCATCCTTTTATTTCTCTCTGTTTATATTCCATCTATATATCCATCTATATATAACATTAAAAAAATATATCAATTACATAAACAAGATACGTTTTTATTTTAGTTTACATTTATTATTATTTTTCCTTAGACATATTTGAATGAATCAATTTAGATGTTTTACATCTGCCGAAACGGAATCTTAACGTAAATATGCGTAATGTTTTTGTGACAAAAATTATAAGCACGAAAGTTGGTAGAACGGAATTATCCATTAGGTCAAATATCAAACTGGAACACGACAAGAACACGCACATTAGCTCAAAGTAAACCAATTTGATCTATCGCTGACAGCTCGCGTGACGCAACTCGCTGCCGTGACACAAATTACTATTCACTGGCTCTTAGCACACATTACTCTTTCGACTTTTCGTACACATTTTTGACTAAGATTTAAGATTTTTTAACGATTTCTCGGTCTAGTAGTCATAGCATAGACAGTGTGTACAGAGGTTGACATGGATACATACGACGGATACACAAATACCCCATAACTTGGATAGACGTGATGCATACTCCACCACACTGCTCCAATATTTGTTGGCTATACACATTAGTGGCTGCATAGCTACCGGATATTTAAAAAAACAAGCTTGAACAACCATCTACGGATAACCAGGACCAGTTGTTTAACAATCCTCGAAAGTATTGCAGCGCGATTGAAATTTTACACTAATGATAAGCCATCCAAATCCTGACCTCAGCTGACTTTGCTTAACTTTGTTTATTGTTTACCATCTGCTCAAACCGTGGAGACAGATACTTCGTTACAAGAAATCAAACTAGAACTTTGCTAAAAAATATATCTAAGCATAAACTAAACAATTCATTACAACTTTAGTTGACTAAACAAATGCCTAAACCACAAAATACCGTCAAATTGTACTAAAATAAAATTGTAAATAAGAATATTCACACCTTCATCAATCATCCGAATTAAAGCTTGTCATAAAATCTCTTCATATAGTGGTATTCAGATTGTCAACTGCTTCCATTAGACTAGGCACTGAATCCACCTTCATTCCTCGTCGACGCAGTCCATTCAACTCATCAACTAATTT
This sequence comes from Phocides pigmalion okeechobee, assembly GCA_018251015.1. Taxonomy (NCBI): domain Eukaryota; kingdom Metazoa; phylum Arthropoda; class Insecta; order Lepidoptera; family Hesperiidae; genus Phocides; species Phocides pigmalion. The sequence goes on from DWON01010602.1 coordinate 2,816, forward strand.
TGACTTGTCTCTTCCAAGAGTTTCCCTGCAAATATAATTTCAGTCAGAAAAAACAAAATAATACCTTAGTGGAACTACTCTTAAACATGGAATTTGAATATAAAAATAAAATTAACAAAATGGCAGATAGAGCCCTTTTTTTTGACATACATAGAGCAATTCAAATTCAAGTAATTGTGAAATAAATGTCACTGTAATTCTCAATAGTCCAAATATTTAGCACCGTATTGCGTGGTTCGACAGGGTAAGTACCATCGCAACACCCATTTCCCGCCTAAAGCAATTCAAACGTTAGGCAACCATCATACACCTCAGGAGTAGTAATACATTTGCCTTCATCTAGGACTCCCCTTTTAAGGAGTTGATTTCCGATGTCCATGAATAGCAGGAAACACTTATCATCACATCTGGTGGATTAAATGTACATTTGATCGTTCTAGTTTGTAAAAAACATATTTTAAACAAATCAGAACTTCATAAAAATTGCATTTCATATTTTACCAGGCTTAGGGATACCAATTTAAAAATTAAACAAATAAAATCAAAATCAAATAAAAAAAATTGAAATCTCTTTCATGACATAGTACCATCAAGTTTTAAAAAAAGTTAATATGACAGTTATTGTATCGTAACCAATTATAAAATTTTAACAGCAAAATATTTTCCTTTTGTTTTAATTGCTTCATATGCATTTTGTATTTTATCTATGTGTGACAATGTCATGCATAAAATTATTCCTGCATTATCATCACATGATGTGACAATGATGATAAGGAGCATATAAATTAAATTCTGAAAGGGAAATCATAACAGATGATTACACATGTCGGACATAATGAATTAACAAAAACAAAGGAACAGTTGCATAAAATATTTAAATCAACATCAACAAAGGACTTTCAACTAAATAAATAGGTTCTAATACAAAGTAATGCAATAATAACAAACTATTATATATAAATTATGAGTAAATGAGAGATTATGATCTTTTAAAACTTTCCCTGCGGTTACAGCACTGCTGTGTAATTCTGGGCGCGACGCGCTTTCAGCTCCTACACACTTGTGTTGTAGCGACAAATTTGTATGGATTACGGGCGAACAAAAGTGCTGTTTGTACGTCGACGCTACAAGACTGGGGGCGAATATTACGTCTGTGTATTCGTAGATGATACACAGATACAAAATACAATATTTCAGTAATTTGTGGGCGTATCTTCAATCTAATCAAATAAGCACCAGTTTAGAGCTGCCTCCCGCAATACTGACCCGATCACATATATCCACACCGAAGGGAAAATGTTAGACATCATAAGATTTTCTAATGATTTGTTAGATTCTTTCAAATTTTTTGTATGTACATTAGACAATACTTACCAAATAGATATACAAGCATGCAGCAAAGGTATGTAGATGAGTAACAAGTCAGAATCACTAACAGCTTCATATCGTCTAAGAGCAAGCTGCGCCCAGCGTTCCACTGGCCCAGCTAGAGCTCCTCCACTGGAACCCGCACAGGCCACAATACGACATAACGCACTGAGAACCACACGAGATCTGTCTGTGTATACCTGGAATTTTAATAAATCAGAATTTTAATACATTAATAGCAAACAGTAGAAATGTATTTGACTCGGATACCAGTGCTGCTGAATAATTTGCCATATACAAAATCTTGTATGACCACTAATACCTTTACTTTTTTTCTGTACTTGGAGTGTGCACTAATACCTTTACTTTTTTTCTCTACTTGCTACATGTCATACAGCATTTATATATTACATAGAGTCAGTATTGCAGGAGGTGGCACTAAACTGGAGCTGTTATCTCTGTAGTGCAGATGTAAACACAGCATTGTGATTTTTATGTACACAGTAGGTGTACAAGCCAAATCACATGGAGTTGTGTCCGACACGGAAAGTTTTAACTAATTCAGTGTGTTCTTTGACATCAACTCCGACCTTTATCAATGACTCACATAAATACAAACTGAGCGGACACTTCCTGTTTCATACATTGGCTATGCAGATATTATTTGTCTTGCTAATAAACAGTTAAACAATTGTTAGTTATACAGATGTTACATCACTTTCTAAAATTTGTTACGTTGATGGATACTGAGAAAGATAGGAATCCTGCTTTACTACTTGATCGTTTAACTTATTAGTAAATAGTTAATTTTATAACATAACACACCTTATTTAACAATTTAAAACTTGTTTCCAACACAGATAATGCTTGGTCATATTTTCCCTCGTCTATGAGTCTCCTTGCTTCTCGTAACTCCACATCTTGAAAAAATGCAATAGATGCTGGGGCATCTCTGAGACGAGACTCGGTGGCTAGCAAAGTCAATACCGTCTCAAAAGCTGTACATCTTGTTGAAATTAAACTCGGATCAAAGTTGCCCATTACAATCTGCAGAGAACAATGATATTTTGTAATAATATTATCTTTATGGTAATGCTGTATTATCATGAAATTTAAGTGCAATGAAGTTCTTTATCAGCAATAAAAATAATCAACAGGTGCAATAAATTTCCTCTTATGAACTCAACAATAATAATAAGCCAAATTTTTTTTTGCTATAAGAAATTTGAAAATGGACTTTTAAATATTGTTGTTATAATAATGTATTGTATGCTTATAATTTTGTATGTATAATAGAAGTATTTATTACATTAATCAATTATTAAGCTCACCTACTAAGTGAAGTTAACTTCAATAAATGATTCAATATGCTATCATACGAAATATATACGCGTAAAACTAAAAAAATATATTCAATATAAATTACAAGTCCACATAGCTTCGTAGCAGAGTACCAAGAAGGCTGGCCTCTTTCAAGTGTTATATTTAATACTAAAACATCTAAACCGCAAACAAATATAGTAAGAAACAACAAAACAAAGCAATGTTTACATAATTCATCATACCTTACGCGGAAATGATACATTGTTTAGCAATGCCGGATGTTCTTTTTTTAAACCATTGTAAAGGTCGAGGAAATGAGTGTACCGTCGCTCCACATTGGCGGGATCCCGATCAAAGGCCTGGGATTCTGTGGAGTTCTGCCGCACTTGCAACATATAAGCCACATATTTTTTTTCATTGTCTACGCCCTCCACAGTACGAGAAGACACTATCTCAAACTTCAGCATAATAATTTTAAATGCTGTTAATATAATCACAACAATAGAATATATATTGTACAAAAATATGGATATATATTTATTTTTGAAAAATAATGAGAAAACGGCGTCACTTACTAACTAATATCCATCAAATAGTACCTTGTAAGTAAATTAACAAGTAGGTACTATAAATGTCAAACTGACAAAGTCAAAAACGGTAACTCGGGAGTAGGATCAGAAAAAGTATCGATTTAATATCGGCTCACCAAGTTTGTATTGTGCAGATTATGCATCGGCATCTAAATTTATGTAATAAATAAACTATGTTACATTTATAGGTTACTTAGATTTTTAAAGTTTACACAAATAGATAATCTATTTGTGTAAACCACTAACAAACTAGTATCGAATGATACGACTGCATTAACGTGATAAAAATATCATAACCTGCACATACATTAATTTGTAAAATGCAATGATACAAAATCTGAATACTTTTTTCTTTAAAGAAATTAATCTATCAATCAATACCAATAATTGCAACAGCGTTTGAATCAGGCTACTACCACAAAAAACAGTACTTACATAATTTTAAGATGGCCACCTTAGTCCTTAGGAGTAACAACGTTTGCATGTACTAGATTTTATTTTCATATATAAAATAATATTCAATACCGAGCATCGATAGATTTATTACGGCACGAATACGTGTATCGATATTTTTGTTGCAATCGCTAATATCGCCAACAATAAGAACTGTCATCCAAAAAAGACCCTATTACCATTTTTGTTGCAATGTACAATTCATAAAAATATATTTAAATAAATAAAAATGCTGTAATTATTCATATATGATTACACTTATGACTTTGAGTTATCAAATAAAAAATATACTTATTGCATGAATTGTTGTCCTGACTAGACTTTTTATGTTTATTTTATTTTTATGTTTATAGAAACTTCAAACGTGCACCGTTGTTTTTGGATTGGGGTCAATAATGATCCAAGATGCTTTAATTTTAATCTATTATGTAACCAATCTATTTGTATACTTTTGTTTATGTCAATCTCAGACATGGTAACAATCAGTACAACATAACCGTACCAGACAATACTTAATATAATTTACTAAAATCAAGACATACTATAATACTCTTTGAATAGCACTGAAGAATTTTTATCCTAGGTTAAAATTTCGTACGCTATGGTTAAGGGTGACAACAAGTAGTACCATTCAAATTCTTATCGTCCCCTACCACTGCCCTTCGCAAACCTCCACTATGCCCTCTGGTAACTAGAAGGGCATAGAGAAATCACTCTTCAAACCAGATATCACCATAGTTTAATAACTTTTTAATTTGTCATTAAGTTATTGAACGTACCAGGTTAAACAATATGAGAAAATCAATAGTTATTCGTACAAGTACGACCATGAAAATGTACAATAGAATATAATTAATGTATTAATAACCAATTAACGATCAATATCACCAAAAACTATGTCAATAGTAGCAATCAAAATAGATATATCGGCAAGCATTAATTGTTTTCCCATTACTGCTAGTCCAGCTAAGTGAGTGTAAGAGCAAGGCCGTATGAACACCCTGTATGGCTTGGAAGTTCCATCAGCCACCATGTATACTCCTAACTCGCCTTTTGGCGCTTCGGTAGCCGTGTAAGTTGTTCCAGGGGGAACGACATAGCCCTCTGTACATAGCTTGAAGTGATGTATTAGCGCTTCCATTGAAGTTTTCATTTCAATTCTCGAAGGCAGGGATATTTTCGAATCGTCTGTCCGGACCTCGCCTTCTGGTATCGTGTCTATAACCTGATTAATAATACGCAATGATTGTCGCAATTCTTCTAAACGTAAAAGGTGTCGGTCGTAGCTGTCTCCGAAAGTGCCTACCGGAACATCGAAATCATACAAATCGTAACCATCGTACGGGTGGGCGATACGTAAATCCCATTTCACACCGGTGCATCGTAACATGGGTCCAGTAAACCCTAAATCGAGAGCCTCATGGGCACTTATAGCGCCAATGCCCGCAGTCCTCGCGTAATACAGCCTATTTCCAGTACACACGTCTTCAGTTTCATCACATCTTTCACCCATCTTCATGCACAGCTCATGGACGTCGTCGAGAAAACCTATGGGAATATCCTGAGACACTCCTCCGGGTTTCAAATAGGCACAGTGCACACGAGCTCCACACAGCCTTTCGAATAACTCATAAATCTTTTCACGCTCTTCGCACATCCAAAAAAATGGAGTAATACCACCAGCATCTAATACTGTCCCTGACACGTTCAAAAGATGGTTCGCTAGTCGACAAAGTTCACTGCAGAGTACACGAATAGCTTTGGCTCTGGGCGGTACTTCGATGTTAAGAAGTCTTTCTACAGCTATAACAAAACCTTGTTCGTTAGAAAGCGTCGATACGTAATCAAGACGATCCATGAACGGAAGACTTTGATTGTAATGTTTGTTTTCCATTAATTTTTCAGTAGCTCTATGAAGAAAACCAACATGAGGATCGGCTCTGAGAACTGTTTCGCCCTCTAATTCCAGTATAAGTCGCAAGACACCGTGAGCAGCGGGATGCTGAGGCCCAAAGTTGATCCACATATTCTTCAATTTACGTTCCACGGGTCTTACATGCCAGTTATATAACACTTTAAAATATTTATCAGAAAATTCTGTAGGAAACATAACTGGACCACTAAACTGATCGAGAAATGTTTTATCAGGATACCATCTATCTAATTTCGGAGGATATATTTTAAAACATCTCACTGAATTTGCGAATCTTACTGATTTAAGTAATTTAATATGTTGCATAGCTAAATCCTCCTTTTTCTTACAATCGGATATTTTATTATATTCGATACACGATTAAGAAGTTTGACACTAATATTTCAAAATCAAATTTTAAATATTTAAGACTTTCAACATTGACAGAGAATAGTTTATGGCATTAGTAATAAGAATCATTGGGACATAGATTAAAGTTTTCACTATTATAATAACTACAGATTTAAGATAGCATTTAAAACAAATGTTCACGATCGACGATTATACAATATTAACAAGCACTTAAATTCGGTACTCAGGACTAGCCCTGTACTTTTTTATACTATTAAACTGATTTATATCCCAGAATATTAGATAGAATATTAGATATAAAAATGTCTCTACCTACTTGTTTTTCGATAATGTAGTTACGGTAATGCAGCTACAGATGGCGCTATTCTTGTTTAAAATTATATCTTGATTTTTAAGTATATCCTGTATTCAGTTTCTAGCTTTTAGAAATAAATGTATTTATCTATGATAACACAACACTTTCTTTATGGCGTACATCACTTCTGTGTATTGCGCGCCGCAATCAAAGTGCTAATATTAATATAGTTAAAAAATGAGGTTGCGATGAATCGGCGACCAACCTCCTTTTCGGAAACCAAATAAAATAAAACGAATATAAGCGTTTGCTTTAGATTTATTTTGATATTATTGTTCAATTCTTCACGAATAATATAGACACCCTATTACACAATTACGCACAAATTTTTCCACTTTACAAGTTAAATTAAAGACAACAATCATATAAAACCATATTAACTATTTTAGACGTGTATAAAATAAGTATTTAAATCACAATCGTAATATTATTTGCATGTAAAATAGCAAACAGAAAATCCCTGGTGCCGAATATCAGTTAACTTAGGTATGTAAATATGTAGAAAATATTTCTGCCGCTACAAACAAAATAAGCTTTGCTCTATTTTTTACTTGCATTTAAGATTGAATACAGTACCAAAAAATACGATCGATATAATTAGTTAATTCTGCATACTTTTCAAAAGATACTAATTATTAGGAAATTTTAGTGGAAAGTTCTGATTAGTTCAATAAAAAAACTTAACTATAGTTGAAAAACTAACAGATAACATGCTAAGAATTATAATTAGTGCAATTATACCACAATTTTGCAAAGCAGACGTCATGGTACTTAATAGAACAATATATTATTTCTATTTAATCTCGAAAGAATATCTCGTTAGGATCTTGTCAGCTTAATTATATGCCTACACTTTGTTTACCGCCACAGAACATTACCACACAATGGAACATACCTACACATTCCAACACTAAACAATAGAGGTATCGTATGTCGATGACAAAACTAAAATCATTTTAATTTACAGCATCAGTAGCGGAATGACCTAAATTATTGTTTGTAAATATCATACACAGTAGAAGCCTAGTGGAATGGTTCCGGCTCCGCACTTCAGAGCTCTGGTTTTTATATCCGGCACACATTTCATATTTATGAAGCTATGCCCATATTAAAAATGAATAATCACATGATTTAGCGTTGAAAGAAAACATCGTGACAAATTACATGCCTGAGAGTTCTCCGTAATATTCTTAAATGCATGTATAGTTCCATTTGATTTTTTGGTGGTATATACTTTAAAATGAATTATCACTTGATTTATCAGTGAAAGAAAACATCGTGAAACATACCTGAGAGTTCTCTATAATATTGTGAAAGGCATGGAAGTGTACCAATTCCCACTTGTACAACGTGGTGGAGTACAGCTCAACACTTCTCACTGAGAGACGACACGTCCCTAACAAATAGATAGATTCTTACCTATCTACTGTTCCTTACATGATATTGTAATATCGTATACATCGAATAAATAGTCTATATCAATAGTC